>VDFB02157624.1:0-46674 GCA_007258455.2 Sequoia sempervirens | reverse complement strand
TAGGGGGAGAATCACATAAGCTTTGTTCATCCCTAGAAGAAGAGAGAAAAAGAAAGTCAGGTATGATTGGTTTTACAAATCTCTAACGACTTGATGGTTGAAGCTTCTTGGAAAAACTCTGTTATCTGATTAAAGGAGAGAAAATTTTGGATATAGAGAGAGAAAGTTGGAGTCCCTTTTCCATTGATTTCAAAGGGGGAGAAAAAGTGAATTCTCTCAGAGAAAAAGTGCAAATATTCTATGGAGAAAAGTTACAAATAGAGATATGAAAAATTCTCTAGTACCTAAGGGGGGGAAAGGTTGTTGTGAAAAGCTTCAATTCATGTTCATCAGAAGTCTTGATGAAAGTATAGTAAATACCAGAGAATGAGCAAAGCATTCATTTTAAAGCACATGGCATTTATTTTGCTACCAAAGACAAAGGGAGAGATTAATGGTAATATGATTGCCATTAATGTCAAAAGGCATCAAATTGATGCCAAAAGGGAGATTGTTGGAATTATAGTGATCATTGATGTCAAATGATTAGTCATAGGTAGAATGGTGAATATTGATGGAGAGAAAAGCATGTTTTCGACATGATTTGCAAAGTTACAATATTGCATTAAATTTGCAATATTGTCAAGAAAAGTTATCATGTTTATATAGTGACTGTCTCTAGAGGTTTGCAGGGAAATAAATAGCATATCTATTATGGGTTTTTCAAGCACAATCCAGATGTATGATCTACAAGTTCAAATGATAAGGAGTGAACTCTGAATTAAATTATCTTTTCTCTTGGCCATTATTAGGGTTTAGTAGAAAAACCCTAAGAGTTTCAGTCATGGTGTTCATAAAGATGTATATTTTCCAGTTGACTAGCAATAGACAGTTTTAGGTCACTTAAGTTATGACTTAGGCACTCTTAGTCATTGTGAAATTGGTCCCTTTGTCCTAGTGATTACTAGCTTAGCTAAGTGTTTGGATATCCTAATTTTTCCTAAGTCTAACGCTTAATACTTGATTAACAGTGGAGATTAGCAATTGAAAATCAGGCGACTCCCTCATGCATGCAAAGCTATTTGGCATGCAGAATCACAGAAACACACCATGTGTCTAATGGTACAGAGCTCAAGACTCTCTTCTTTGGCAAGATCAACGAATAATGCAGGAGAAGTTAGATATCAATGGTTGTCGAGGAATCACTATTTTAATCCACTCTAACAAGGATAAAACTATGATAACATGAATAGGTGACAAGTGTCCAAATTTAGGCGATTACAGCGTAAGGACTCTATGCATCACATTTTTCATTCTTCACACACAAGGCCAAAATTTTCTAGTAAAAACAATGTGATGAAGATCAATGGTGTGCGTTGAAGGTAAAGATTAGATGGTTTTCACTATTTCATGGAAAGGATGGTGGGTCCCCATGTTGGCTCTATAAGAACACAATATACTGATGTGTGTCAACAATGAAAGGTGGGAATCTCTCATTACATCACATAGCTCCTATACATCACATATATCATTCTTCAAGAATGAAGCAAAAATTCGCTAAGCATCTGGTATACAATAGAGATTGATAACGCTAATTCAAAGGAGATATGATCTAATGGTTACATTTTAAAGTTGATTCAAATCAATGAAGACCATTAGATCATGGCATGAAGTTGGATATCTATGGCCAATATTTGAAGATATGATTCTTTCAACATTTAGGCAATAAAACAAAGTGCAAATGGTGGAAAGCAATATAACTGACATAAAAAGAAAAATTAATTGCTACACAGCTGGAATTTTAATGATGATTAAATGATATGGTCGGTAAAAGGAAATAATAGTTAGAAGATCTAATATAGATCAAGTCTTGCATGTAATGGAATTTAATGCATATCAAATCTAGGGTTTGATATATGCTAAAAATAGAAAATATAGTGAATTATGGTGGTGATGCATGGATCGAGAAATAGAAGACTTGTCGGTGAAGAAATATGAGATGAATGTTATAAAACAATGACAATGATGTGAATACATATGAGTGCAAAGTGATGATGAATTTGTAGTGATAGAGAAGAGTGAACATACAAGAAGAGAGACCTAGAACAAATGCTAATCATCTAGGATACACACTAAGTGTGAAAAGTGTAGCAGAGAGAGAACATAGGATGTTCTAAAGTGTCGAGGGCAGAGTAGAGAAGAAGAGAATGAGAAGTTGCAGAACAGGTCTACAACAATGAATTGGATTCATTTGAATCACTTATAGTCAGGATTTGTAGCTCCATAATTTTCATTATAAATTTGATTTGTTGGTGCCATCAGAAAGCTGAGTTGGAGCTCAGTTAGGGACTAGTTGCTTCCTTAGAGTTGGTTCTCTTAAATTAGGGGACTAGTGTCTCCTTAGGGTTGGTTTTCTTAAAATTTGTAACAAGTGAGGTTTTATTGTGAGACTAGATTAGGATAGTAGATCCTAGTAGCTATTCTCACCATGGTTTTTCCCATATCGAGTATCCCACGTATATCTAGCATAATTTGTACTTGTATGTGTTTTTGATATCTACATGTTCATTCAATCTACATTAAAAGCTTTAGAGGATAAGTTTTAAATGATCTACTAATTCACCTCCCTCTTAGTAGATAGTTGTGTCCCAACAAAACATGCAAATATACAAGTCCTTATGTCTTGATTTATAATGCCATGTTAGATACTCATTTATGAATAATCTCTAATAAACAAGGAAAAGAAGAAAGCATGTACATAGGAAACAAATATATCTCCAAAAGAGGGAAATAGTAAAATATGTACATTGGATGGATGGGGATTCAACATTAATAAATTTATCACAAATATTTAATGAATACCCTTTGAGAGTTGATAATGAAACCCCACAACAATGTTGTAGCTCTTGCACCAAAGGAATATGCTCATAAATAAATGTTCAAGATAATTCATTTATGGCAAATGACATTTCTCCCCTTGTGAAAAATAATCAAATGGAAAATAATGAGGTAACTCTCACTCCAAGAAGAAATATGAGATGAAGTATCATGATGCATCCTATCTCTGAAATCTACTCAAATATGCCCATCTGAACACAAAATATGCCTTAATTCACAAAAAGTTAAAGTAATCCAAACCCATGTGAAGAAAAATGAAATCCAAGATCCAAAGACAAAGTAGATATGATAAGAATATGAAATAGTTTTTATAAAATAATATTTGAATATCCTCAAGAATGTCTACTAAAGTTGTAATATGAGATTCATAAAACAAAACTATAATACCTACCAAGTGGTCATCTCAAGAATCTAAATCAAGAATATAATTTATATGCTACTACTCTAAATTTGAAGTAGGATTAGGAGGAGATAGAATGTTTTCCAAATAAGAAAACTGAATATGTCCTCAACCTCAATATGGTAAATCATAGAATTTTAGAAACTTATGATTTCAAATGTAAGAGAAAGAGAGGTAGAAGAAGTATCAGTTTCATCAGAATGCTCAAGGACCTCCAAATATGAAAACTCCTATAAAGTACTATCATCAATAGATATATTATCTGCATCATAAATGGGTATTAAGGTTTTCCATAGCAATGATCATAAAATGGAGATGAATAAGTGTCTCCATACAAATGCCAATTTTTTTTCCATGGAGTGTAGGGACAATCAAGTTGTGAAAGGTCACATGTAACAAGTCAAAATAAAAGATGCAATAGATTGATCCTAGGAAATGATAAATATTATTTTTTCATGCTAGGTTCCTATAGTATATACTAGAATTTTCATTTGGCAAGCATGTAGTCAAGTATATCTAGGATCCTTAGCCTAAAAACATAAAGAACATAAGGAGTAAATCAAGAATATAAGGTCCTCAATGTAATCTTAAGGTTCTTTATGTTTTTAGGCCAAGGATTCAAAATAAACCCCCACATTTACAAAGAAAAATTAATAATAATAATTTATAAATATTTAAGAATTCAAAAAATATTGATCGAACTACGAGTATACTTGCTTTCTTTCGTTTATCTTAGAGGGCCTGCCTTGTGGGAAAAATTAATCACCCAAGGGAACAACCCAACTGGTAACACACTAAAGCCAAGCGACTTCCAACCAGGATATAAATGTGGGTACTTGAACAAAGGAAAGTATCATGAGGATAGTTCCAACGAGAAGGGAAACAATGGTCTCTCTCTGCATGGATTATCCCCCACGAATGAAATGTATGTACTAGAACCCTTGTTATAGTTTGGCCACAAACCTTTATCTATTCTTTGGTGCAGCAACGGTCATTGCAAAGGCATCCACATTCTCATAGTTTTTAGTAGATATGAGAAATATGCCATGGGAGATTCATACGTGTTGATGCTTGGTTGCCCCATAGAAGTGAGTGACATGGAGGGGAGCCAGTGGGATCGAGCATCTAATCATCCACTAAGAATAAGTGTGGTTGGGGTAAAACTTGCATGGAATCCAAAAGAATACAATCTTTCACAACCTTAGGATTGTACATTGCTTGTTGTGTCTTTACCAATGTGTTTTTGAACCAATTTCAATCACAAACATCACATGTTGAAAGTGAAAAACTTGATTCAGAAAAAAAATCATCAAAACAATCAAGTCTCTAACTAAAAAATCTGAAGAATCAAACAAACTTCCAAGAAATGGTGTTATTCTCCCAGTTTGGCACATCTTGTAAACTTTCTAGCGCATATTGGTTGCCTTCTAGGGCATCTTGTACCTATTCTAGTGCATCTTGCACCTATTCTGGCACATCTTGCACCTATTCTGACATATTTTGCACTAGTTTTGGTGCATTTTGCACTTGTTCTGGCACATTTTGCACTAGTTTTGGTGCATTTTGCACATGTTTTGGCGCATTTTGCACTAGTTTTGGCACATTTTTCACTTGTTCAAGTGCATTTTCCCCTTGTTTTGGTGTATTTTGCAGACCACAAAACCAATGAACTAAGTTCATCTCCTATCTGATAGTCAGTCTCATTCCGAGAATCATTTTCAATCTAAAACCATTCCTCAGGTACAACAGAGTCTAAACATGTGCTTTATCAAATGATTTCACGAAAGATCAAAATCAAGAAACCAAGGTCCAAAATTCTTAGTCCAAAAGAACATAAAAAATGTCTCTCAACACTCTACGAATTTAGAGAGAGGTTGGTCTTCAATTTCTACAAAAGAGCTTCAAAGAACAATCCCAACTTGTACTCATTTTACTATTGTCAAAATCCAATCCTTTTTCAAAGATTTGAGTATCTTGTATAGGAAGAAAATTTGTCTCTAGTTTCACGGTTTGAACCCAAAATTCTAAAACTTTCTCAAGTCCAAAATCATTCCTTAGGTACCTTAGAATCTAAACTTTTTAAAATTGATCTCTACAAGTGGAATTTTCCAACCTAAACCAAGATCTAACATCTCAAAGTACCAAAATCATCAAATTTATCACACCTCTGATTATTAAGCCTAGTTTCATCATCAGGATTTATCATCATCTCATTGGGAAACGAAGCTATATAGTTAAATCAAACCTAGTCTCATTAGAATTTGTCAATATATTTGACTTGTTTGTAATCCTTGGTACTTTTCCAAAACTTAGATCAAATTTTAGTCTAAACTATAACATTTGTATGCCTGTTCAAACAAGGTTACAAAAAAAAAACTCAAGGAAAAAGGACTCGAAAATCAAAACGTTAAAGAGCCAAACATTGAAACTCCAACCACTGGAACTCCAAACATTGAAATTCCAACCATTGAAACTCCAATCATTGAGACTCAAAACACCAAAACTCAAAACAGTGAAACACAAAACACCATGGCGAAAGCTAAAGAGAATCCTTTTCATGGACTCAACAACATTGAAGGGGAAGAAATAATGAAAGAAGATATCCAACATGCTAAACAAGACCCCAATTTCCACAACTGCTTAGAAAATATTTTTGAAAGAAATGGGGAAAAATACCTCCTTATGCTAGCTAAACAAGGTGCCAAATTGTCTAACGACTTTGATGTGAATCAATTGAAAGCACCACCTAAAAAGCCTAAAAATGATCATAAACAAGTGGTTGCTCTAACTCACCAAATGAAGAACCCTCAACAACAAATTATTGATATGCAAAGGGGAACCTCAAATCGATACTTGATCTAAGAAATTTTTCTTTATCCATTTGATCAAAGTATCCACATGATCCCCTTTCCCAAATGTTGCGAGTTCCCAAAGTATGACAAATACAATGGAAAAACTGATCCGATAGACCATGTGAGGGAATTTAGGACCATGAGTCTTGAATTTGCATATGAGGAAACATATTTGATAAGATTATTCCCAAGAAGCTTAGGTGGACATTTTCTTGAATGGTTCTCCAAACTCACCCCACCAATTAACACCTTTGAGGAATTAGTCAACAAGTTCATCACCCAATTTTCTTACAACATCGAACATGACATTACCATGAAAGATCTTTGTAACTTGAAACAAATCAAGGGTGAATCATTCCTTGTATTCCTACAAAAATGGGGAAGGTTATTTGCATGATATTCTTGTCCCGTACCTGAAAAGGAAAAGATATAAATCTTTATTGACAACCTCAATGACGAGATGACTTATAGATTGGAATTGCAATGTCCCCCAACCTTCAAAAAATTGATTGAAAATGGGATTAAAATTGAAGAGGCTTTAGTCAAGAGAGGATTCATCAAGATATACAATGAAAACAACTAATCAAACTCCTCCAACAATTACAATAATGGTGAAAAACCCAAGTTTTGGCAACAAAACAAGAACATTGGAAACAACGATGGTGCAGTAGAAATTCAAAATGCAAAACCTATATTCAACCTAACAACATCCACCACCAAAACTAATCAGAATAACAACCCCCCCAAAAATCAAAGCAACAACCAAAGCAACAACCAAGGAAACAACCAAAACAACAACTAAAATGTCAACCAAAGCAATAGTCAAGGTAATGCTAGATCTAGAACACCATCGTATCAAACATACTCAAATCGAAGGAAGTTCACCCCTTTGGGACAATTATTAGAATCAGCATTAAAGGAACTTATTGAAGCTAAAGTCATAATGTTACCAGAGGCAAGAAATTGGGAACCACAAGTTAAGCCTCCATGGTGCAATGATGCTCATTTATGTCACTTTCATCCCAACAAAGGACATAATACCAATGAATGCATGTAGTTGAAAACTTGATACAAGATCTAATTGACAACAAGATGATATTTGATGAGGGACTCCAAAAAAACAATGATCATGGGGCATTCAAGAACCCTCTACCAAACTATGAGAAAGGAGAGTCTTCATCATCAAGTAACAAAGGAAAAAACATAAACTATGTCTATGACACCACTATTCTGCATATTGAGGTGGTTGACGATCCAAGCCATGAAAAATCAAATCTTATTGCAAATGATAACTCAACCAATGATAACACCATTGAACATTAACGAAACATCATTGCAATTGAAAATAATCACCATAATGTTGATACTACCTCACATCAAATCAATAAAGACAAACTGGAGTAATGGACAACAATGGACAATGGAATGGAGGGACAAATAAAATATAATAATGAGGGAAGGACAAAGAAGGAAGGGTGGAGATAGAGATAGAATGGAATGAAGGAAGAGAGAGGTTTAGGGGGGATCTTAACGGAGAGAGAGGATAGAGGGATGGAAGGGAGGGAGGAAGATAGATGGAGGAAGGAAGACAAAGAGGGGAAGGATGGACAAAGGGATGGAGATGGAATGGATGGGGATAGATGGAGGAAGAGAGAGAGGGGAAAGGAGGTAGGGAGAGGTAGGTAGAGAGGGAGAGGTTGAGTGGAGATAGAGATAAGTAGAGAGGGAAGGTGAAAGAGAGATGTATATATTGCTCCCAGCTCCTTGTAGTTTAATTTATACTTTTATTATAATTGTAGTGTAGAAAAATGTATCCCTTTACATTTTCACACTTGTTTAGGTCCTTGTTAAAATCTAGTTTATTTATACCTTAATTGGTCTTATTTTGCATCCACAAGCCTAATTAGATGCATTTTTCTATGGATAATCTCAACATTTAACAAATGACAAATCATAATTTGATGTTTGTGGTTATGTGTTCCAAATCTAGGGATCTCAGACTCATATGCCCCTTTGGGCGTATGGGTCCTACCTAGGTATCGGGACCTAATTTTAAATGTTATATTAAACACAACACTTCTTGAAATCTTTGTCTCAAGTTTAAGCCACTAGGACTCTTACGCTCAACAATGTGTATGAGTCTCGCTTTAACCTAGACCTATTTTAATTCAAAATCTTGGTGGTATTTTATTATCCTAGATCCGATGTCGACTTTTAGTGTTGTAATTTTGGGAAATTTGGCATAAACAAGTATAAATACAAGGATATTTCACATAATTTCTCCTAACAAGCTAGCAATTTTTCAAGTCATCTAAGGTTTCAAGAGAGCATTCCTAAGGAAATTTTATGAGTTTACAAGAGCATTCAAGAGCTGATCATCAAACATTTTGGAGCATAAATTCAAGATTTAAGCATCATGTCAAGGTCTTCATGCATCATGTATGTTTGTGAGCTAACATGTTGATATAGGATTTGTGATCCAAGTTCAAGCATTCAAATCCATATCAAGTGTCATGATCAAGATCTATATCCATTAAAGCTAATTCATACAAGTTGTAGATCTACACTCCAAGGATTCAACAAGGTTTGGTGAGTTGTTACATTAATTTTTTCATTCATCATTCCTACATGTTATTTTGATTCATTTCAAAGCTTAATTACTCGGTTTTGACTGAGGAAGACCCCTATCCACTAACAAAAACAAAAAAAAATATCTTTGTCTTGTGATGTGTGTTTCGTAGATTTATGTGAATGGGACTCATTCGCACAACCTAACGATTTAGTCCCTGATATAGCCTTTTGACAACATTCAACAGTGTTAGATCTGGGTTCAGAAGATTTAGAAAAATCCTAAAAAATCCCATAGCAGGACTCATACGTCCAACCTGGTGTATTAGTCTTGTGTCAGTTTCTTATCACCGTTTAGCAGATCCTGATCAATTCTCATAGAATCCTAGATCCTACCTTGAAAACCCTAGAGTGGGACTAAATTTCCCAATCTAGCATAGTAGTCCCGATAACAATCTGAAATAGAAATTTATAGGGTTACAGGCCTTGTTTTTGCCTCTCCACTCCTCCAAGTACTTTTCTATTTAATTTTGTTTGCCAATTTGATTTCATGCTTTTAATTATCTAGGGTTTTGTGCATAAGTGTTTGCATTTCTCCTTGGAAACTTGATTTAATGGTGAACCCCCATCTAATTACAATAGGAATCCCCTAGTCCCTCCCTTAATCAAGTCACTTGGTTGAGGAATCTAGGTTCCTAATTAACTAAAGTGTGAAATAGGTCCAAGTTCCATCTCCTAAAAGGTGGACACCCTATTTACCTTGTATTCAATAGTAAATACAATATTTAATACTCCCTTTAGCAATCCATCAAATATTTTTTCAAATATATAATATTTATTTATATAATGTATATTGTATTAATATTAATATATGTTAAAAAAAAATTAAAAAATAGCTTCATTGCTTTGCAATGCCTTCGACAGACTCCAATGCCCTGCAGAAAACCTCAACTCGTTCTCCCGCCACTATGTCGGGTCAAGCAAAATCCTGGAGGCATGGCGGAATCAAGGAAGGGATATTACATGGGAGAGAAGCGGTGAATTTTCCATCGACTGGCGAAACTAGGGCATCCTTCGGTGCTTCTACGAAAACATTCTTTGGCCCAAACAATGGGTGGTGACAATACCCTCAATCGTCGAGTGTTGCAAGATAAGCAACAACATCAACTAGCCTTAGACCCTAATGGTTAGCATACGTCTTCACCAAGGTTTTGGAGATAAGTTGATGATAGAAATGCTCAGCCTCATTCTCCACAAAAGAAATGGGGGATGAGCAATGGTTGGGAGGGGAGATGGGGGGTGGAGGTGACTAATCGTGGTGAGTGGAAGGGTCCTAGGGCTCTCCTGTGCACAACCTCTACCCCAACGATTTCTTTCGTCGAGGAGATTGCTGATGAAGTGGCTGAAAATATATCTTATTTTTTAGGATAGGGGTTGGTTGGTACATTCCAGGGGTTTTGGCCAATCCTTGCAGAGCTGCATGATTGGATTGCAGAATTTTGGAAACCTATATTGGAGGGGGATGTAGAGATCTACCCCATCGCAAGGGGGTTCTTCATGGTGGTTTTCGATAATGTGAAGGATCGTAATACAATTCTATATGAATATCAATGGATTTGGAAGGAGCAACATTTATTAATATTGAAACCCTGGCACCCTTCCTTCAACCCTCTCACAAAATCCTTCAACTTGGTTCCAGTCTGGGTAAGGTTGTCAAATCTACCTCTATAGTTTTGTTGTGATTCATGCTTTGAAGCCATTGGTAGTTCGTTGGGGAATTTTTTGGAGGTGGATGATGGCTCCTCATTTTTTTTACACACCACCTATGCTCACATATTAGTGGAGATAAACGCAACCAAAGATCTCCCTATGAATATCCTTCTAAAAATTGCAAGGATGGAATGGAATCCATTGCTCAATTATGAAGGACTACCTTTTTGTCGTTGTCGACATTTCACCACTGGTCATATGGTTGCACACTGCTCAAAATGATGGTATGGAAACCAATCTACTTGGTGGAAATATGCCACCCCCCAACGTTACTCAGTGGAAAAGGATGGTTTAGATGGTGAGGTTGATGAGCCACCAAAAGTTGTTGACAATGTAGCAGTGAATTTTGCCGGTGATGCTCCTTCACCCAACAAAACCCCCACCACTACCTCAAAGAAAAGAAGCTAGGACCAAAAAGGGAAACATTTTGATTCAGAGGCCTCAACAGCTTCTCCTCATGAAGGTCATCACAATGTCTATTGTGCAGTTTTCGCACACACGCCCTGCTGAAGGAAGGGACCCTCTTTCACTTTGGTTTTGGTGTCTTGGCCCTTTCATTTTGAGGTTTTGTCTTATTTTGGCATGTGCTTAAATGTTCATTTTGATGGCCTTGGTGATTCCCCTAAGTTATTCATTGAAAATTTTAAGTTTTGGGCTAAGTTCGGGTTTTCACTGAAGTTCAGGATTTTCCACCCCGTCTGGATTTTCCCGAATCCTGCTCGAACTCCGCCTATGCACTCTAATTCAGAGATTTTCAGTCTTCGCAGAATTCCGCATGGGCCGGATTTTTCCGGATTCCATCCTATTGTCGGGTTCCTGGTTTTTTTTCCTGGCTGTCTTTTCGGCGACATTAATGTCTTTGTACAAGCTTTGAACGACATATTTAACCACTTTTTGAGGTCTTTTATGCCATTATGCTATTGTTTTCCATTGATTGAGCTGCAGAGTGCATTCGTGTGAAGTGTTGGATTTGGATTTGAGGTGTTTGGTTTGTGAATTGTGGATTCGAGTGGCAATTTCTTATGCATTCCTGCCCCTGTTCTTTGTGGACGCCATTGAATTTCGCATTTACTATTTCTGAGATCGATTTCCATTTCACAATGGTATGTTTTTGATTGCCTTACTTTGAATTGAGGATTATGAATAGTATTTCTATGTTATAAAGCTTTTGGGGCTTGAATTCCTGAATATTTGATCGCTTCATGGCTAAGGTCGCGTAGCATTGATTAATTTATGGTCTCCCAAGTAATTTTTGAGTTTTTTTGTTTATTTGATTTTGGTGAGCTTGCTTGAGAATCGTGATTTTCCCCTAGTAAGTAATCAGCAGTCAAAATGTTTAAGTTTTGAGCTGGCCTGTGCGATAATGGTGGATGTATGGGGTTTGGAACTTAGGGCATTGTCATTTATCTTTAGTATGCTCTCAAATTGGCTTAGAGTGCTAGGAGAATCCATAGAAGGCTCATATTAAACTTTCCCTAAGCTTAAATCTTTGAAATTCATGATTGATCTGGTGTTTGAGCGAACTCATGTTTTGTCCTTAGTTCGGGATTTTTTGTTCCCTCGGGACAATCCGTCTCTGGCGGATTTTCCTGATTTCCTCTACTTTTCTAGAATCCGCTATCACTTTCGGAGTTTCATATTTTCCACAGATTTCCGTTGACCCTGGATTTTCTTGATCTCCTTTGTTTTCCCAATTTCCTTTGAGTTCCCGGAATCTACTTGCTTTCGGAGTTTTGCCTTATCCACGGATTTTCTTCGACTCCGAATTTTCCCGAAGTCCTATGCCGCCTAGATTTTTCAAAGTTTATGAAGTATCTTCCCCTTAGTGGAAATCCGTCTCTGGTGGATTTTCCTAAAATTTGGTGAAATGTAAGGAAATATGGAATAGCGTGATGTGCTAGTGATTTTTTAATGCATTTTAAGGTTAATTCATGCTATCTTATGATATCCTATGTGGTTTATTGATTGATAATGATTGGATTTAATTGTTAGGTGTGTTCATGATTATTTCGTTGGAATTCGTCTGGCCCAGAATTTCTCAAAATTCCTCTCTGGCTCAAATTCTGCGGGTGGTCCTGAAACCTAAAGTTTATCAAGATCATTTTATATGAGTTCTAATAACACCTTGATTGTATGAGGTTTATTCTAACAGTGTTTTGATGGTTTAACATTGCTTTCTTGTGGTTTTTACTATGATTTTTGTGTTGAGTGCAGGCTGAATCTTGAAGAACAGTGGAGGGATCCTCAATATCTGATGCAGAAAAGATTAAGATGGACATCAAGAGTAAGATCCTTGAGAGTAAAATCACTTATGTCTGGTCTGAGGTAACTGATACCAATGTTGGGTTGTGGGATTACGATGAGTTTAAAGAAAGAATGGTAGCAAAGGATCTTCCTTTGGTGGCTAGAAGAAGGAATCAGGGTTATCACATGTAGCTGGTTTCCCTTCTATGGTGCAGTGCTATGACCTTGTCCTCGAGTGCGCTAAGAACTATGATCAGGATACACAAAGAATTATTGGTCCTCAAGGGAGAGTTGTGGCGAATCTCAACCCTGTTTCCATTGCCCAAACTTTTGATATGCCAGACAAATATAATGTGGTGGCATTCAACATGAAAGTAGCTCAGGAGTTCTACGATGAACAGACTATGAAGTCACAATAGCTTATCAATTCCTAGCTGGAGAAGCCCAAGTCTCACTACTCCAAGCTTCCCAAACAGTTATTTAGAGCAAAATTCAAGTACTATGATGCCATCACCTTGCTCAGCAAGGTGGTTGGATTGAGAAATGCAGGTGTATTTGAGAATTGGATGTGCCACATTATTGTGAGGATGGAACAAGAGCTAATTGACTATCATTGGGTTGGTATAATTAGTAGATTGATTCATGAACAACTATCTAATGTGTTGCAGACAAAGACCTTCACAATGACCTCATATTTGGTCTACGCACTTGCAAGATTCCACCCCTACAAAGGATTGAGCACAAGGGGAATCTTTAGATAGGATGTTATTTATGAGGTTTTTCCTCAATTGCACCAAGGAAGCTCGAGTTATAGGAGGGTGAATGATGCATTCAACATGCACATCACTAGAATGCTTCAAGGAGCAGAGCACACGAGGATTTCAGACCAAGCAAAAGAGCTCATCAAGAAATATGGGGCATGGTTTATTCAGTTCTCAACTTTCTCCTACATTCAGATTGATGGCTTCCAGAGGGCCCCATACAGACTTCCAAGATATCCCACTTATCATATCATACTGTTGGAAGTAACTACGCAGATTTGTGACTTTGATGCCATTGTCAAGAGAGACAAACATAAGAATGGTTTTGGTGGAGACTTCCCCTTGAGGATTAGCACCAGGGAGGCATGTCCTTTGATCATTTCTACCCAGGCTTCAGAAGATGAAATGAGTACCCTTGGTTTTTCTTTTCACTCCAAGAGATCAAGGTTTGACATCACAAGAGAAGCCCAAAAGAAGGCCAGTAGGGAATATAGCCATAAGGTTGATTTGGAAGACTACTGGGCCTATTGCAGTGATGAATATGATGTAAGGAAAAAGAAATTATCCTGGCTCCCAGTTGAGTCATTTCGATTGTACAATGTAAAGGCGATTCCTGATCAATTGGAAGATGATGGGAACTTGATTCAAGGTCATGCCTATGAGGTAGTGAAGGATAAGCCAATTGGTGATGTGGATTGGTTAGAAGAAAAAAAAATAGAATTGAAATAGCTAATGGATCCAGTTATCAAGTTTACCATGATGTGGCTAAAGCACAAGCTATGGGAGTTGGAGAATGAGGGAGTAAAATGTACCTACAGTCTGATGGGAGATATGGACCCTTACTCCACTTCCGAGGAATCAACTGAGCAAGAGGATCCTAAAGGTAAGGGCAAGGTGGATTCTCCTTTCAAAATTAAAATTAAGAGTGTTTTGACGGAGGAAGTCCAGGAGACTGAAAAGCAAAGAAAGCCAATGGCTAAGAAGAGGACAAGGACTAAGAAATATGGCAAGGAGGAGACTGAAAAATAGAATCCTGAGGTTGGTGCTCCTGTGCCTAAAAGGAGAAGAGTCTTAAAATTATCAGAGAAGGAAAGTTCCAAGGTAGGAGAGGAAGAAGTTACCCCACCGGTGGTGAATGTTGAAAGCTCGAAGGAGAAGGCCAAGGTGTATACAAGGAGGTCTAGGACTCCTTCTCCTAAGGATAGTGTGCCTAAAGCAGATCTTCCTCTGGTCACTTCTCATGATGTGTCGCATGATGATGTGCCTTCCGCTCATGAAGCCCAAAGAAAACTAGGTGAGTCAGAAAATGTTGAAGATCATCCAAACACTGAAGGAGAGGAATTCCATGAAGGTGACCTATACAGTGCAAAAGTAGAAGTTTAAAAGGTAATGCAATCTCCCTTGGTTGCTTATGCAGAGTCACCAGTTATGAATGAAGAGGAAATCCCCTCCAAGAGAAGAAGAGGCTGAGAATATTTCATCCCCTAAACATAAAGAGGAACAGGCTAAAGGAAAAGAGAGCCGGACAAATGAGATTCATGAGAAGCAGGGTTCGAGTGAGGAGGCACCCAAAGAGCAACGGGAAGAGGAAAAACAGACTGAAGTGCAATTAGAATCCACTATCCCTGGTTGGTTGGATAAGGAGATAAAGAGAAAATAGGTTGTTGTGGAAGATAGTCCACCCAATTGGGATGAGCTACTAGCCAAGATTGGAAAAGATAAAGGTAAGAAGAAGGCTAGGGTAATATCAAGGATTGAAAGAGATGAAGCTCATAACAGATTTGTTCACATTGCCACTCCCGCTCCAAATAAAAACATAGATGATGTGGCTGGAAAAGATTACAATGTTCAAACTTTCAATCTGGGGCCTACATCCATTGAGCAAGATATTGAAGATTATGAGGGTTCAAGTGCAGTCATCTTGGGAAAACTGAGGAAAGAAATAAAGACCAAGCAGGAGCTAAAGAAGGAAAATGAGAATCTAAGGAAATGCTTGGAAGATTTGATGAAACCCCTGCAATCTATTAATCCTTAAGTTTCTGCTACAAATCCTTTACCTCAGGAAACTATCACTAGGCTGGAAAAGATGAAAGCTTCCACTCTTGCCACTGCAAATTGGCTACAAGGGGTGCGGACCAAAGGTAATGAAGCTATCAAGGATATTTTTTCAACAGGGAAGGATGTTGTAAGGGCAGTTGATTGGTTGAAGGACGTGTTGGCTCAGGACAAGGAAGATACAGATCTCATGCTGCAGAAAACTAGAACTATCATGGAGTACACTAGGGATAAGTGAGTAAGTGATAAAATTATTCCTTCCTCTGGAGCTGCTGAGCCTTGGGAGTGGTTTGAAGCATTGAAAATCAGGCATAAGGTGTTGAAGAAGATTTACAAATAGAGGAGGCAGATTGATGATACCCTAGCTGGTGTGTACAATGGCTCCATTGCCTTTTTTGAGATTATGACAGGGAGAAGGAAGATTGCTCCCAAGTATTTGAGTTTGGAACAGTTGAGGAAATGGTGGCATGATTTTTATGCCCTAGTTAATGATGATTCTATTTCTGAGCACCAGTTGGATGATGCAGCCACATACATTGTTGTCATCAAAAAATACCTAACTTATAAGGTGGATTGGGATAAGTCAGTAAAACAGTTAAGGGAAGAAATTGCAATTGAGAGACGACTTAGGGTTTTTCCTTTACCACCTATGGCTGACTCAGATAGGGTGCTTTTGAAGGTTCATGAAATGCTAGATTGGAATTAGGACAAAGGGGAAGGCAGTTAATGATTAGCTACATCAAGATTTGTGCTCCCCTATTATTTTTCCATGCATTGGTCCAAGTTGCATTGGGGACCCCAGGCTGACCTAGATGAAGTTCATGCATTTAATGCATATTTTATTTCATTTTTAATTTCTCTTGGCTGACTTGTTGTGCCTTATTATTATTGTAAAATCTTATCTAGGTCGACATGTTTGGGGGGTTCTATAAATATGGAATTTTGCCTCATTTGTAAGGGTTAAGAAGTTTTAGACATAGACACATAGAGAGATAGTTAGAAGCGAATTAAGTAGAGAAAAAGTTAGCAAGTAGTTGATCTCAAGCAAATATTGTAACAGAAAGCTGGAATTGTTGCTATAGTGGATAATTTGATGCAAGTAATGACATTGTGATTTGGTGCCATATTTGTGTTTCTTCTTATCTTGAATGGTTCTTGTTATTCTACCTTTAGAATTGCTTTGAGGAAGATAGTATTTAGATTATATTTGATTTAATAGTGTTCATGATTTGATATTTGAAGTGTTGCAACAATCCCTGGTCCATACTTTTCGCAACCAACTGATTATTAGTTGCTTTGCAAAGTTAGCCTGGAATTTTATATTCATTGTGCTTAAGTTTGATTGTGAGGGTTTATTCATTTCAATTGCAATAGGGTTGTTTGAATGAATGTTCATGATTTGAAAATTTTAACACCTTAGAAGATTGCACTGTTTCTATAAGATTGCAGATTTATCTGGGTTAAGTAGAAATCAGTTTTGAGGGATTGGTCCATTTCGAGTATTGGTCATTTGCATTGTTAATCTTAGGTTTAATATTAAATTTAGAAATCTCTTTGGAACTCTTATCTTTTGTTATTTCTTTGATTATTGGGTTAAATTTAGGATTGAAGTATCATCATATTGTTAGATCTGATAAATTGAGATTCGGTATTTTGCTTGTAGTAAGGTCACATTGTGATTACCAGCATTTTCACATTATCATTGAGTTGTTTGTGCACTGCCAAGACCTGACATTAGAGACCTTGGGGTTATCTCTTGAGGCTTGCTAATAGAGATTTACCTTTCAAGAGAGATAGGATTTTATATTCTGTTTGAGTTGTTGCTATGCAGAAAACATCATCAACAGTGTCAAGGATGGAAACTTAGAAATAATGTCTCTAGAGGGAAGCCAAATAATCAAAGGTAAAAGTAGAGGACATGGGTGGTGGTTCGTCAGAGGAAAATTAGACGAAGGTGCAAAGGAAAAGGAAGAAGGAGATGAAATTCAATATGCACCTCTAATCCCACTCCAAAGAAAAGGAGGGCAACTAATAAGTCTGTAGGCAAGGGTAAATTTGGTTAGGTGTTTCCTTTTTGTGCTCCCCATTCATTGGTCTAAAGCAGGCTTTCTGTACTCCCCAATATTGGGTTTGAAGTTGTCCATATTTTTATTTTTTTCACTTTATGGATGTTGCCCCACAAGTAGCGATTTACCGATCAAAAAAATATATTAATATATGCTAGCTAGTATATATTAATTTATCATATATTATATTATACATATTAATATTTTAAATATATAATTATTTATATTAATATTAATATTATAGTTAACATATGTTAAATTTCAATCTATAGTCAATCAAAAAAATTCAAGAAATAGATATCCATTTCTTAACTTCTAAAAAATGAATATTCATTTTTTTAATTTTAAAAAGCAAATATCCATTCTTATCAGATGTTTGTTATTAATGAATATCCTTTTTTAAAAAATTTTTTGCCTCAATTATTGCCTTGGGAATGCTTTGGGATTTGGCTTACAGGTGTCAAACCTAAAAAGTCAATTGCCCCAACGTGTTTAGAGTTTCCAATAATTTTTTGGACTTCACCTTTCATGCCGATGACTTTTTTTAATCCAAATTTGATGAAACAAAAATGGTTTATTTCATAAATTGTCAGCATTCTACTAATATAAGATATGCTTTATTTTGAATTTAATATATGATTTTTATTAATTTTCTACATGCACTATGTGTAAAATCTTGATTGATAGGTTGATTCAAAAACATCTATAAATTTTAAACGGTTACACATTTTTTGAATTTGAAAGATGTGTCGCACTCTATGCTTCACAAACTATATGTTGAACAAAATAGAATTCCATAATTTTTTTACCAAGTTAGGGTGGTCCGACAAATAGTTTTTAATATTTTAAATAATTCCTACTAAAAAATTCATAACTAATTATTTACTTGCAAAACAATTACAAAAAATATGCATCACATTCGGGCATGTCTCCTCTACTTATATTGAAAAATTCAAAAAAAATGAATTTCTCATACTTAGGTTGGTCAAACAAACACATGTTTTTTTTTTATGTGAAGTTTCTTAAGTTTGTTTTTCTCTATTTTCATTGCCACTTAGAGGCATAATTTGACCCATCATGATCCTGCACTCACCCTACATTCCTTTGATTTTTTTTTATAGAAAATATTATCAACATATTCTAAATTGACCAATTTCTCAAAGCCTCCAAGAAAAAATGAAAAATCTTCAATCTCTCTTAACTTATATCCTCACTTCTCTCAAAATTACTATAAAAACACAATGCTTATCTTTATCTTTCATTTACCCCCTATTTCAATTCTTCAAAATGCATGCACCCATAAGAGAGTATTTATTTTTAACTCAATTATAAAACTTCCCCATTACATACATAATTATGAGATGAATCAAATCCCTTTTTATTAACTTTCTTAATGTAAAATGCAAGATTTTTAACTTTTCAAATTTCAAAAAATAATTTTCCTCAATTTTATTGGCTACAAAACTTTGAGCGATAAGGGCAAATTTTCAAGAAGCATAAACTATTTAACGCAACTTTTCAAGGTTTTTGTGCCACAAAGACCATAATCAAAAAAATATTTAGCAATTTTTAAGATTTTTTTTGAACTCTTCAAAATTTGTATACTTGCTATATTTTCCATTCTATTATTTTGATTTACTTGTTTTTATTTGAATTTGTAGTCATTTATGAAGCATATACTCCATTTTTTTAATGTAATACTGTAGTATTTTATCATTACAATTTTGAAAATAGAATGAGCCTTTTTTCTTATTTTCCTCTTTTAAAAAATGTGTAGTCTACAAAGAAGAAGAATTCCTTTATCAAATTCATGTAAGAAAATAAATATTTAAAATTAATTTTTTCTTCATTGTTTAATTATGTTGTCTTCAAAAATATTATAATATGTTCATTCACTCTTAATACTCTTTTGTGCAAATTCATTTGCATTGTAAAATTTCATTGAACCTTCTTCTTTAGGATTTACATGTTAGAATAGATTCATCCATTTAAAACAAAAATGAATATCTTGGTGGGTATTGTAGATTGTATAATGAATTTTTATTTCATCCAAATTTTCTATAATTTCTAGTAGACCAAATATCTTGTAAATGTATGTACAAATTTACGACATCTTCAATGATTTTAATAGAAAGTCATCATCTCACAAAGATGACAATTTTTTTGAACAAATCAACAAATATTCAAAATTCAAATTCATATTTTTAAATTTGAACAACTAACAAATCCAAACACTCGAAACTATTGTAAATAAAATGATATATATCATCAAATTTCCAATTTTTATTTTTTTTAAATTAAAAACTTTATTACCTTAAAAAAATCAATTTAAAGATTAAACTTATTCTCATAAAAAAAAAATTTGCCCTTTTATGACAAAAGTTAAACATTAATGAACTTCACATGTAAGAGGGTGAGGGCCACCTTTAAATTCCATTTGGAGATAGTGAAGTCAAAAGCTTAGGTGTCTCTTTTGAAATGTAACAACTTTCTCTTAGAAAAAGAAAGAGAAAGTGAGACTTTTAATATAACAATGAAATGAATACTTATTTTCATGTGGGTCTTTGAATTAGACATATTTCAACTTGGACTATGTTACTTCCGTAAGTACAACAGAAATCAATGAACAATGTTAAAAAAGAATTGTTTGGTTGCCAACCCAATTTAGCTGACCTCCATTAAAAATGTGTAACAATCAAATATTAATGCATTAAATCCTCATTATCAGAAGGTTTAATTTTGTGAAGATTAATGCCGTTATCTTTTTGTTAAATGATATTTTGTGAAGTTTTTTAATTCTTATTTATATTATAACTTCTAATTGAAGTCAAAATATATCATTATTTTTTATAACTTTTTAAATTAATTAAATAAGTAAATAAATATATTTTTTAGATATTATAATTTGTTTGTATTTTTAATGTGATTTTTTTTTTATTATAATAAATCTATTTCTTAGTGACAATTTCCAAACATTTCATTTTTCATCAAATTACTATTACAATTTCCATTTCTATTTTTCCTTCAACCTAATAATTAAAACTGCTTTACTCTCCCAAAATAAGAATACTCATTGCTCTCCAACGTGGGAGATCAAATGATTAATTTATCCAAAACATCATAGTTATCTACAAGTTTGCTTGGGCCCACCTCACTTAACAATTAAAAGAATGGCGAACAAAAATAATCACTTTGTGATGCACATTACAAGACAGCCACATCAGCTGATTATTATTTTATTTGTTTTGTTTTCAATCTTATCATCTCTCGATATATACAAGGTGGTCCACGAGTGTTTCATTTTTAGTTCATTCCATTCACCATATTATGCATGGCTCCACCACATTCATTTAAAAATTATATATATATATTTACTTCTAAAATATAATTTTGATAATTTAATTGTTCAATAGAAAGTTGGGTCATGATAAATTATAATTTAATTCAGACTATGTTTTTGTTGTGTTGCAATACATTTCTTGGATTATCTATGGTCAATCTTGTTATGTTCATGTCTAAGACCTTTTTTTCATCTAGAAGGAATAATTAAATTACAAGATATTACAAGATCTTATGCGGATCAAATTTCCTTTCTTGAATCTTGTTTTTTTGGACCTTTCTTACAAGATATTACAACTCAACTAGGTGAATTTTTATGGTGTAAACAACACTCTTTCAACTACCTTATGTTCTCACCCCATGGCTTGCATTGAGATGGATCAAACATAACCCCTTGCCAACTCTATTAAATTAGTTGGACTTGGCTTTGAATTTGAATAACATATTAATTACCTTAACAAACCTAATGCTAATGTAGGGAAGGATACTTCATTTGTTACAATCATATTTATAAACCTAGAACATCTCAACCACATTCATATAACCATTGCTCTAACACTTCGACTTCAGATGATGAATTACAAAATTTTGCTACACTCCCTCACCCCTCTCCTCCAATCCCTAACAATATCCCTTCTTCTTCCAATCCCCTTCCTTCACCTTCACATTCCCTATCCCCTCATTGGCCACTCTCCTTGTTTGAAACCAAGTCATTCAAAGATGCTATGATGGCGCCTCATTTTAGAGCCTCTAAAAAAGAGGAAGCTCTCCTACTTGGAAATAATTCTTCATTCAAAACAATCCCTCACCCTCAACTCAATAGATTTATAAGGAAGCAATCCCATCCTACATCTGTGGAGCCTCTTAGCCAAGATCATCTCATGGACATTCATTTTTTTTGGCTAGAGAATCAATTTACTATACTACAGATAGATGAGGAAACTCTCCCTAACTCATCTCAATGAATTGTAAAATTAAATCCTAGAATGTGTGGATATTGAATATCCCTACTCGTAAATATCACATGAAACATTCTATCTAGAATAATCAATCTGATACTCTAATAAACATTACAGACTTGAGAAATATCTTAAAGGTCAACTAGAATATGGGCATGCCCTTTTAGCTTCCAACCTTCACAAAATCTCTCTTCAAAAACCAATTACTGACTCTAAAAGTGTGCTTTTCAAAATGGCTACCTATAAAGGAAAAGGTACTCAAGTGTGTGTTTTAACTTTAGTGGATTAAGGATGAAAATCGTGGAAAAAAAATTTATTTTATTATTCACATCATAAACACAAAATTGAACACATTTTTCTATCAAATCTATTAATGGAACATTGCAAGCTAGCCACTAGATGCCATTATGCAAAAAAATAAATGAATACTTTAAAAACCTTTTAACATTAATGATTTAGTTGGAGACATCCTTATCTCCATCCTTGAGGAGGGTATTGTTGGTTATATCCCCAATAAAATAGACCCAACATATAGAAAATTCCTTCACCGTCTTCTTTCCATAGAAGAGATTGATGTAGCCCTTCAGTGTATAGCCTTGGAAAAGAACCTAGGACTTGACAATCTACCAATTGAACTCTATAGAGACCTATGACACCAAATTTGAGAATATTTTTATAATGTTTTCCTTGAAGGCACTAAAACTATAAAAAAGAAGATAAATGAAAAGGAGATTAAGGATGAGTGACCTCTTGGGAAGGTCCAATGCTTCACCTCTGTGAGCATTACCTAGATGCAATGAGTACTAAGTGGACCATTCATTATCATGAGGGATGGGTACTTGTGAACCGCTAATCATGAAACATGGGTCAATGAGTTTGACTCATAAAACTATATGGTTGAATCCTAATAGTAATATCAAAAAAAAAATCATGTACATCACATTTTCAGACCTTGCACTAGGTGTTAGGCACCAAAATATTTCATCGTACATAGCTTTTATAGGAGTTATGGCTCCTACTTGACAACTGTAGCTCTATCATAAGGTAATTAGTGATCTACTAAAGAGAATATAATGGTGCATTCAAGGTAGGTCATATATCCTTGATTATCCTTGTTCAAACCTTCATTCTAAATTACCTTCTTGTCATCCTTTAAATTTAAATTCTTGGCATCAAAAAATATTTTGAAAAATAATAAAGGGTTTCAATACTTCAAGAAGGGTTTGTATTTAGGTTGTAGATAGTTCAAAATAACTTCCAAGTCATTTCCAAGACTATTTAATGGTTTCATGAGAGTTTTAAAGGGTTAATCTTATGGTGAACAGTTAGAAGCTTTTTTAATGTATGAGCGATAGTAACATAGCATAAAAAGTCTTCTTAAACACTCAAATCAAGAATCTCTCAGACTGGTACGTTGGCTGGTCAAAGCTAAATAGAACTTTGATTTATGACATTTTCCCAAGTCATGGGCTTTGAATAGTTATTTTAATTGCCTTTTACCTAGTCAAAGCTTCCTTTCAATGCTGCACTATAGTGTTTCCAAACTCTATTTCCACTTTGCCTCTTATCGTGGCATTTTGCCATAATACCTTTACAAAATATGCACCCCAAAGTTGGTGGCTATTACTATTTTAAAACAACCACTATTAATAATTGTCTCTTATCCCATCGTGTGGCATTTATACTTACCTCTATAATGTGTGGTCTCTTTGCCATAATATGGCTTCCAACACAATCTTTAAAATAACAATAATGTGCATATAATGTTATATATATATATATATATATATATATATATATATATATATATATATATATATATATATATATATTTATATTATATTATATTATATATATATATATATATTCTTATTATATAATATATATATTCTTATTATATTATATTATATTATATATATATATATATATTCTTATTATATTATATTATATTGTATATATATATATATATATATATATATATATATATATATATATATTCATATATCTAATTCAATCAATTAAATATATACATATATTAATATGTGTGTGTGTGTATGTAGTGTAGAAATATGTACTCTACATTTTTACACTATGTTTGGGTCCCTTAATTAATTGGACTTAATTAAGCTTCTAATTATATAAATTATGCATTCCTAAGCCTATTATTCTCGTTTTCCAAAAGGGAAACCGACATTAAACAAATGCTAACATTAAATTAATTATCTTGGAAATTGTGTCTTGGATTTAAGTCCCAGGACCCATTTGTCCAAGGGTGAATGGGTCCTCCTTAAGTCTTAGATCCCAATTTTTAATATGTTTTTGGTAGCATTTTAATGATTCAAATTCAAGTTTCACACATGTCGGCTTATGGAATCTAATTTTTGGGAAATTAGATAAACACCTATAAATACAAGGTTATTTTATCAATTCAAATCTAAGTTGCATAATTCAAATTTCATATGAGAAAATATTATTGTCAAGACCATTGAAGAGCAGATTTATCAAACATCTACAACAACAATCAAGATCATATCATCATGTCAAAGTTATGTGTGTTCATGTTATGTTTTGGAGCTAACATTGTGATGTAGGTTTCAAGCATTCTTGAGCAAGCATTCATTCAAGACAATTCATGCAAAATCCAATACTTAGAGAGATGTGCTAGACTCTAGTCCTCTAAGGGCAACCATTAAGGGTTTGGTGAGTTGTGACATAGACTTGCTCATTCATCATTCCTTGTAATTTATCATTATCTTTCACTATCAAGGTTTAATTACCAAAACAAGGTTTAACCAAGGCAAACCCCTATTCACCAAAAATAAACAAATTTTCCCTCTCTTTGTGTTTGCAAATTTGTAGGTGAAGAAGGATTGAAGATTAATCAAAAGTGCAATTTTGTAAAGTTGTCAAGGTTTTCATCAAAGTTGTCAAGCCACAGAAACTCATTTGTAAATTTTTTTTTTGACCTTTCGACAATGGAATCCAAAGGAATTGGGAGTGTAGATACGGGATCAAAGGACTGTGAAATCAAATTTTGGAACCCTGCTCAAAGACCCATTGGCCCTAGGACGAATCTGTCCCAGCAGGACACTCTACAACCCTTTTTAGTGACTGGTACACATCATCTTACCCTTCTTAGATCTATCTAAAAGTTGTAATTTTTATTTTTTCTATGCTTCAAATTTGCATAAATCAAGTTTAACATTGCATAATTGAGTTTATTTGGTATTTTTTTATCTCCTCGAATTCCATTTTAGTCATAAGTTTTATTTTCTGTCATAAGGGAAACAGTAGATTCCCTAATAGGGTTGACTCACCTTTTAGTTGAAAGTCAATCCTACCATTTGGAGATCTTTTTTCCTAATGAAATTAGAAGAAAGAAAGGTGAGTAATGCATTGCAACAACATTCATTCATTCACCTCGTGTTCCATCATTCCACATTAGTCCAAAGCCTATTTTTCTCTGTTTTAATGCCTTAGTCATTTAATTATATAAATATATGTATATATATAAATATATATACATATATATATATATACATTACCATCATTTTAATCATAATAATATATCTATAGATTGATATGTATAGATATACAATACATATATATATCTATGTGAATGTTCACATACATATTACATATCTACATATGGGTATACATAGACATTTCTATCTATGTATGCTCCTACCTACATATGTACATATGTTTGTGCCATTGTATATATACATACATACGTACATATATATATTCAATATACAATATATATCCAATGCTCATCACAAGGGTTTTAATACTGTAACTCAGATTGACTAAACAATCAAGGATAATTAAAGACAACCATCCTAACCTTTGTATCGACCAAAAGCTATCAACATGGATTAACACTTATCGACACAAAGCTCAAATTGACTTGACAAGGTTTATCTAATCTATGCAATGAGTGTGAGTGTTTACTCTGATAGGTATACTAATGGTTTCCACACCAACCTCCCCTTCTGGGTGATACTCTCCATCTCCCTCTGGATAGCTCAAACCTTTCTTACATCCAACTTAGTGCAACATGTATGTAGTCAGCTGATACATATAAATTGAGTGATCCCACAAAACTAGTTGACAATTCTATTGAGGAAGCAAAATTGCAAAAAATGCCCCCATGAAAAATTTTTGGGTTTTGGGGGGTTCAAACAAACTTAGGATCTAAACGAACCCAATAAGGGTTCGCTCAAACCCCCCTTCGAGTGAACCCTATTAAATGTTGGATCCCACATATTTTGCATTTCCCAGAATAAAAAGCAAAGGGAAAATTTGTACAAAGGGGGTTCGCTCGAACCTTGGTTTGAGTGAACCCAGGTTAAGTGAACCTTCAAGGGGGGTTCGCTCGAACCTGGGTTCATTCAAATCCCCCTTTTCCCCCCTTCTCTCCCTCTGGCACCAAAAATCTATACAATTTTTCCCTTCGAAGCTCGAGTTGAGGATGAAAATGAAGGAGACTTCACAGACCCAACTAGATGATGGTATTCCTTGGAATGAGCTATCCATTGAATATAATTTTAATATATTTTGGTTTTATTATGTATTTGTTTTTTTAGTTTGATAAAACATAGGTTTTTCACTGAAAATCAAGCTCTTTGTTCTATACATGTGGAAAAATAGGAGATTATCAAAATAAAATTCTAAAATATATGTGCATGCTAGGTATTGATGTCCTTGATCTAGTAAAAAAAATGAATTTCGATACATACAAAAAAAGTTACGTTGTATATGGTCTGCCTATGTCTAAATTGTAATTGGTTTGACTTTGAAACTTGATTAAGGAAAAAATGAACAATAAAACACTATGAAACCAAATGAAAGGGTTATATATCATAGTTACAAATCTAAATTCAAAAAATTTAGAATTTTATCCTTCATAGAAAAAAAGTTATGTTGTATATGGTGAGCATCACTCCTTAAAAGTGGTGTTTACTAATAAAAACTAGTTTTCCAAGGAGATGGAAAAAGAAGCGCAATATGATTCCAAAAAAAATGAAAAAAATATATTTAGAATCTATAGAAAAAATGTAAAAAATCACTAGTTTGCATCATCTTCAAATTCCTCACGGTTTAACCGCTATAGGTGCCCAAAAGTGAAGATTTAGTTAGAAAAAATCAATTTAGTGTCCAGTTTGGCCAAAAATTGTAAATCGGTATTGTGAGATCACCCAATCATAATCATCATACATCAAAAGCATCATTTAAGCATTTAAAGAGTAATTCATCATAATGCATATTCATACATTTCATTTATCCATTGAACATATTAAAGTCATGATCTTGCATTTAAAATCATATTTACTCATAAAGGTAAAAGTAATTTGGTAACTTAGAAATGGGATGTAACACTAATCAACTCCACAAGAACCATGAAAAACTAGAACACGTAAATATAGAAGAACATTTGATCAATAAAGTTGAAAATAAATAAAGGGATTCATCATTTTTTGGGAAAAATGGGGTGTGTATGCAAGGCACACTATGTTTCTAGCTAGCTTTGTAAGTTATTAGTAAGGAAAATTAATAACATAATTTTGAATTATTAGGATGGATGTTATCTTTCCAAGTAGGTGTAGATATGCATTTTATGTAGAATATGATGAGCCTCAAAAGTGAATAAAATCACATGATTGTTCCATTAAATTTCATAAGGAAAACAATAGCTAGAGTAAGTCTATATCAAAAACAAGAACTTGATGAATTCTATCAAATTACTTCCAACACTTAAAATATGTTAGATCAAACACTTGATGTTGGTTTAAATAGGTGTTTTACCTAACTAGTTCATTAGTGGGTCCTATTTTCATGTTAAGTTTACTTAGGTCCTAGGAGTGAATGTTTCTAGAAGGTGTTAGTTGTCATTAGGTCTTATCTTAGCTTTTGACTTTTAATACATGTGTCCTAAGTCAATTAATATTAGTTGTCTCATGTCATAGGATTAAGACACAAGTTTCATGATCTTGTCTATTCCTATGTCTTGGCTATATAACCAAGTGGTCTCATGTTTAAAATAAAAATTGCTATCATTTACATCCTTTGATAGAACAACATTATTATTTGATAGTTGATCTCTCTTGTGCTTTTATGAAGTTCCTAGATCTTGGGTGGCTATAATCTTCAACCAAATCTTGCATGGTGTAGAATATTCTAGACCAACCCTTACACTTGAAGGAATCATGAACTAGGAAAGTGACCATATAAATATGGTTTGTGAATAAGACTTGTAAGGAAAAGCATGCAAAATATATAAAATGTGTCTTAATATAATATCAAGTACAAGGTTATATTAGATACATTCCCTATTCAAAAACCTTCTTGGTGGGTGTTCAAGGCCACTCTTAAGGTACCAATAAAGTGTAGGCTTACATAGGTCAAAATTTATTAATAGCTAACTATGTATAACCCATGAATAAATCATCAAAGGAAGTATAAATAAAAATCTTTGAAGTAAATTCTAATAGCCTATATTGAAACCACTATCCTATGTCTCTTTGCAAGTCCGAGGTGCATCAATTCAAGCATTGCTCATAACTATCCCTTCATGAGAATTTCTCTATCAAAACTATCCTTTGAGACTAGCTTCCTTTGTAATATTGAAGCCTAATTTACTTTCCAAATATTAATAACTCTTAACCATCAATTTCTCAAGAAAATTATTGATCATGGATCTATTCAAAGTAAATCTCTAATGGGCACATGTCCCCAAGAGGAAAGAAACATTGGCAAGAGTCCTAAATCAAGACATAACCCTATTCATTACTCTATCAAGTGAAATCTAAGTCATTGATTGACCAAAGTTAATAATGCAGTGATGCCTATCCTCTAAGTGGAAATATGAATGTTTCCCTTGCAAAAAAATAGAATTGAAATTATGTTAAATTGAAATTATAAGGAGCCTCAAATCCAATGGGATTTTTTGCAATAAAGAAGTTTAAAATCCAAACTTGAGAACTTGAGTAAAATCGAATTTATAAATATCCACATTTGTAGGAATTTTAAATATAATCACATGTCAAGATTGAAATTGAGTGCTCTAATAAGTAATTTTTTTAAAGGATGCTTATTTCCATGGTATGCTATTGTTCATAATGTCATAATACTGTTGGAATTAAGAGCATGAGCATGTCAAAATTTATGAAGTTCCTACATTTATGAAAAGTAATAGTGGATTTTCTAACTATTGATGCCCCAATTGAATCTATATCCACTAATTTGATAGAGTGAATCTTCACACATGTGTTCATGGATAGAGGATGGTTGGAAGATAATTTTTAGTAAGTTGAAACTTGAGTGCACAAATTAGTCAAAGTTAGTAGGCGACTTAGGTCCGTGAAACTCTAGAGATAAATCCTTTTAGTTCCAAAACCAAGCTCCTAAATAAATTAGGATTTGATAATATATTTGTGCCTAAGATGTTGAGAGTCAAGAAACCGAACAATTGGGGGAATGTCATGTGTTTGTAATGTTTTATAGTACTTTTGCATCCATTGGGCCCACAAATCTAAGGCCATTAAATTTTTAGACCTAGACGCCTAATTAAACTAGGTTGTATAAAATGATTTCACATCCATAAGCATAATTAAAGTATGTTAAATATGATTGGGATTTCATGAATGTGAGAATGTACCAATTAGAGTTGGCCACGTGTTCCCATACCGATTCTATTAAAATTTAATGGTTCAACCCAAATTAAATCTTGTCATAAGAGTCATCTCTCAAATGTCACCCTATGTTAAGATCAAATAAGGACTTTTTAGTCCTAGACATGAATGCGTAAGCTCGATATTATTATAAAACCTAGAAGCCAAGTATGTTGATTCAAGAGAATCACATAAGGTATCAGAGCATGGTTTAAAACTAAGAGCGTAATGGGCCATTAAGGATAAAATTTTAGGTTTAATTTTGAGAATGATTAGGGATTTATCATGCAACCACTCTATTGATGCAAGTAGTAAGAAAGGTAAAGTTCAAAAGTTAGTCTTTTGTAGTGTATCAATAGGAAATACTTGTTTATCATTGTGGTTTCATAGTTTAACTTCAACCATTAGGAAGAAGAAGAGAGAAAATTGTAGAAGAAGGATAAGAGTGGTTTATAGATGAGTTACTAAGCTCTAAGATGGAGGAAAAAGAGAAAAGGTGTTGGGAGTAGAGAGAAACCAACAAAATGGAAAATGAAATACTAAAATCAATTACAAAAGAAATACTCCTCATTCAACATTAAATAAGAGATCAAATGTTTCCAAGGAAACTAACAACTTTGTAGTTGGATAGCATTGGAATGAGTAAAAAAGGAACCTAAAAGTGGGATGGGATCTAATAAATTCTAAGGTAGAAGCCATCTAAATAAATTGTCAAGAACAAATCTATCTCTTAAAGTTCATCATTCTAGATTCTTTCCAAAAAATTGTTTTTCTTGTCTTCCTTGCATAGAAGCATGCATGCTTATGATAACATTTCGTCAAGTAAAATCAACTAAACAAAAATTGTTAGCCACAACTCATAAGTCTTTAGAAATGATGAAATGAATCTCCCACCATAAAATTTTCACATGAATCAAGCAAAAGAACTCAAGATTCTTAATTTAGTTGTGATTAAGGATTGCAAATAAATATTACATGTGGCATATGAAATTTAGTCTTCATTAGCATTTTTTAGGTATGCAACTAATGCAAGGGTGATCCCACAATACTAGTTTACAATTTTTGGCCAAACTGGACATTGAACTAATTTTTTTTAACTAAATCTTCACTTTCGGGCACCTATAATAGCTAAACCATGAGGAATTTGAAGATGATGCAAACTAGTGATTTGTGAAATTTTGTCTCTATATTCTAAATATATTTTTTTCAAAAATTTTGGAATTAGATTGCACTTTTTTTTCTATCTCCTTTGAAAACTAGTTTTTAACAGTAAACAACATTTTTAAAAAGTGACATTACTAGCTAAAACAACTTTTTTTCTATGAAAGATAAAATTCTATTTTTTTCGAATTTACATTCCTAACTACGATATCTAGTACATGGAATTGGTTTCATAGCATTTTGTTGAATATTTTTTTCTTAATTAAGTTTCAAAGTCAAACCAGTTACAATTTAGACATGATTTATTGGCTAAAACATAACCTTTTTTGTATGTATTGAAATTCAATTTTATTTTTTTGTTGGATGAGGGACATCAATATATAGTGCACTAATATTTTTTAACTTTTTTTGATAATCTGCTATTTTTCCACATGTGCAAAACAGAGAGCTTGATTTTAAGTAAAAAACCTACATTCACAAGAAATAAAAAATATAATATAATAATCAAATTAAATTTATTTAAATTTATGCTTTTTGGGAAGCTTATAATAAGGACTGCATACTTACATAAAATAAATTTTAAATGAATTCATTTGGTACCCCAAAAGGTGAATCAAAAGTTATTTTTTATCAGCATTTTGATAGGTATAAAGGAGACTCCATTATAGGTATGTTTTAAAACTAGCAGGGTTCTATCCAAGGGGGTTTAATCTAAGGTGGTTTGATCAAACCCTCTTCAATTGGAATCCTTTAAATGGAACTTTTCAAGGCTTAAATCATTATATTTTCTAAAAATATGTGATTTCAACAAAAATGAAGATCTCCCAAAAAGTGTAAACCACTATTGTGGGATCACCCGCAAAAGAATTCAATTTCTATCTTACCCCTTTTCCCTATAGACATGTAGACATATTGGGCAAACAAAGATCACAAAGTTAATTACAACAGTCAAATACAATTGTAGTTAGATTCATGAATTCAAAGATAATATTCATTCATCTTTATTGCAAGCAGAGTTATTAATTAATTCATAGAATGTAGGAACAAGTGTTACCAATTTATTATTCAAGTGCAGAGTATTTTTCTTGGAGGCATGATACTTGGATTGGCCTCCAAGAAAAAATACTTCATATGGGTGTTGTTGAGGTGTGTGAACATTCAAAGGTTTTTAACCCATTTGATTGGTGTAGGGCTTCTACCTTCTAAGCAATTTTGTAGCTAATTTCTAGAACCAATCCAAGAAAACCATGAAATCCACCACTTAGCTAATCTACGAAAAATATGGCATCCACCACTTGGCCAATCTAGAACTCAATATCAATAGGTTGACCAATTGACACATGCACAATCATGCATACATATAGACACACACAAGTCTCTAAACATTTGAGTCACAATTACATTCAACATTGTTTGGGAGCTACAACCACTTCAAGGGGCCCTAGCACACACCAAGAAGGAAATACCTTGATCACAATGTAACACCTTGCTATTCCAAATTAACACTATCCATCTTTAAACTAATATATTAATCATCCTAAGAACACCTTGATAATCAACACAACACTTGTGGCAAGACACACTATTCAACTTGTAATTAAGATAGAAAATACCCCATCTCTACTAGGATGACCATCATTTGGATTTTTGATTCACCAAAATAACCATTATGTTACTTTGTGCATGAATGACCATGGAGCTATTCTATTTGTAAAATGACAACTATTCAACTCCATTGAGACCTAAAGGATGACCAACAATTTAGTCCACAAAGTCTTCCTCGTCATTGGATCAGATGCATCTTATGCTACAATAGATCAAACTCATACACAAGGATCTCAACTTAGACATGAGACCATGAAACTCATGAATTCACACACATAAAATAGCATATTCACACAACCACCACATTGAGAACTCTAGCCTCAACATAAATTGTCACAATTTAATTACATCACAAATCACGCATAATGCATATCCAACTCCCTTAATCTCAAATATCCTCACTAGCTTGTTAGCTACAATTACATATGATATGAAAATTACTTTAGAAGTTGAATATATAGGCTTTAAAATGCATGTCTACCAAGTAGTTGCGACTACCTCGGACAAAATTCATCTATCGTTTTTGCTTTGATGTATGTCTATACCCTGTTCCAAAGCTTCCATTTGGCACAGGCTGGGAAGATGGTGGCAAAGGTTTTAGAGTCTGGTTTTAGACCTGCCAATTATATTCGGTTGGAAGTTTCTAAAGCCTTTTCAACAAATCCATTTTCTTAATATCCTGCAATCAGGCCGTTCCATGAGAACAGTGCGCATTCTGTCAAACAATTCAGGTGCCTTGCTTTCACATTTTGCATATCCTACAATCATGGCATTCTATAAACAATTATGCCAGGCATTCTGTCAAACAGATCATGTGCATCTTTGCTTCCACATTTCGCATACATATCTACCAGGGCAGTTGCAGCTACAACGCCTGACAAGATTTCTTCATCGTTTATCCTGTGATGGATGTCCATACTCCGCTCCAAAGCTCCCATTTTCGCACAGGCTGTGAGGTTGCTGACAAAGATTGCGGAGTCTGTCTTTACGCCTGCCAATCACATTAGGTTGGAAGTTTCTAAATCCTTTGTAACAAATGCTTCTGTGCATATCCGACAATCATGGTATTAGATGACACCACATTTCTTTGAGGTATCCTGTCAAACAGTTCACGTAGCTTGTCTATGCTTCCACATTCTGCATACATGTCTACCAGAGCATTTCTGACAAAAATAGCCCTTCCATTATTGCTTAGATGGACGTCCATACCCTGTTCCAAAGCTCCTATTTTGGCAGAGGCCGGAAGTACGCTGGCAAATGAAGAAAAGGTTAAGTTTATGAATATGGAGGACCACCACTGTCACTAGGAATCCAAAGTAGAGAAGAAAGTGATGATCTAAACCTTAGATACTAATTCTGCAGGTTACTAGAGCTAGGACGGGGCCAAAAGTTTGAGATGCATTTAATTTTTTTAATTGAATTCCCCTTCCAGAAATTAATGTTTACTACAAAATTTTGTTGAAATTGTGAAATTTACAGGGGGTGAAGACCTCATTGTAAGAATAGTTGACTAGAAGTAGATATTGGATGTTAGTTATGCAGAATTCTGTCTTCTAGGTTAGATTGAAGATTCAAAAATGTAAACTTGCAGAATTTACATTGAATTGTTTTCTCAATATCAAAAATTAAAATAATTGCAAATGTTAGTCTCCATTAAACCATATCATGGCTATAAATTATGTTGTAATTTTCCTGAATAGACAATAAGTTCTAGTTGAAGGGGAGGGTAAAAAGTTCATTGAGTTCAGATTTTTTATAAAAAAGTGGGCTATCAGAAGTTTGGGATTTCCAAGAAACCCTATCTTTTTTAGTTGGAAGAAGTATAAGTAATAATCAGTTTTTCAATTTAAATTTATACTTTTGCTTCGTACTGCGATAAAGTAATACGTCAAAATAAATGTACATGTCTACTGGAGTTATGGGTTGCCTTATTACACACACAAGATTTTAACTTGGATCACACTCTTTAAGTGCCTTCATTTCCATTACAATACAACCCATTAATTTTGTAGTCAATTTAAATTTTAACAGAAATTATTAAAAAAATGTTTTATTCAACCAGTTTTGCAGAGCCAGAGCAAACCTCATCCAGGTTTTGTGCTGGAATTTTATTAGGATTATTTCAAGCTGTTTGATATAGTTCTAAACCTTTAAAAAATCGGCAAGATTGAGAGTCTTAAAGTTTCATCAAAGCTTGAAATTTTATAAACTTATGAAAAAGGTTTGAAACTATATATCTACAAAATTTTGTATCATCACATAAATAAAACATGAATAAATGAAATGAAAAAGATAGTTTCAATATCTTATGTTTACTGCAATATTAATGCATCATGTTCACATGTGGTATGCAAAAGATAGTTTCAATATCTAATGTTCAGAGCAATATTAATGTGTCATGTTAACATAGGATATGCAGAGTGTTGCACCAATTCTCATATATCTTTAAAATCTTAATCACATTTGATTCCCAACATGAATGCTTAAATGTTTTTAGAATCATTATCTAATCTAATTCATGATTTTTTAGAATCATTATCGACTAATCTAATTCATGATCATTATTAATTTAGTACTGTTGATAGTGCATTAGGATTACCACTACAGGACAACCATATATTTAAGGTTGTTTTTAACGCATGTGGATTGACAATTAACAATAAATCAAAGATTCCATGTACACAAAAATGAGACTTCATTTGCTTTTGCTTGAATGTTTCTTAAACCTTTTCATCAAATCCATTTTGTGCTTATCCTGCAATCATTGCAGTCCATGACATTATCAATGACATCACACATTTATTTGAAGCATTCCATCAAACAATTCATGTGCCTTTCTATACTTCCACATGTTGTACAGTTCTGCCAGAGCATTTTCAACTATACTATTTGAAAAAAATCCCCATTCCACTATGCTTTTGATAGATGTCCGTACCATTTTCCAAAACTACCATTTGGGCATAGGCAGGGAGTATGGTGGCAAAGGTTGTGGAATATGACCTTACACCTAACAATTGCATTTGCTTGAAAGTTTCAAAAGCCTTTTCAACAAATCCAATTTGTGCCATTAGTTGAAAGCTCAAGGAGTGGATATGAACTGTTTACACATCCGTAATTACTTCTATTTGAATAATTACTTCTATTTGAACATCTTATAATGGTTTCTTCTTGTTAATTGTGAGATGTGCCCAATATGAGGCCAATGTTCACTCTATCAAGCATACAATTCTAATAGAAAATGTCAAAACATATTGAATGGTTAATGATGCTTATTTAGGAATTGCCACCTCTCAAGCAATATGTCTATTATTGCAGCAAGTTTCTGGATTAGATTGTGTCAGAATTTTTGCATCAACATTTCAAATCACACTTCGTGATTCATTCCTTATGTTCTTTTCTATCCTGATGATGAATCACAGAATGTGATTCGAAACATTGATACAAAAATTCTGACACAATCTGATCCAAAAACTTACTGCAATAATCTTCATAAATTGTGGAAATCTATTATCACTTATATGCTTATTAATTTTTATTCAAATATAATTTTAAAAGTTACAACGTTGCAAAGCATATATACTTTAACTGTAAGGCTTCATTCAATTTTGTCTTGCACTTTTATACTCTGTTGGTGGTTCTCCTGTTTTCAGCTTAGGCATGGTTGTAATGATGTTGAAGCTGTCTCCCACAACTCCTAAGGCTCCCACCAACTGTAAACTTTTTTCTTGCCTATCCAATTGTAAATCCTTCCTTCATTTTTAATCTGCAAAACTGCTCTTATTTGATTTTTCTTCTGCAGACATCTTTCTATTGCAGAGCAGACTTAAACAAAGCTACTTTCAAAGTCTACAATTACTACGTGAACTTGTGGTCTTGTGGATTGGAACCTCCAAAGATAATGGATCCTCGTACCTCAAAGTACTCCGTCCACTATATGAATCATCTTTTGCGCTTACACAAACAATTTCAATGGCAGTAAAGTCTTCATGCATTGCATATTCTTAGATTCCCCTCAACTTAATGCTCACAATTACATTTACTAGCTGCCAAAACTCATCACAAATCCATAAAGATATCTAATTGGGCACTGTTCTTTATTTATAGGTTTGATGTCAATTCGTTAGAATGTAGGATCTGAACATTGTATTTTTTCTATTTTTTTAATAAAGTAAGTAATTTTTGTTGGATGTTGTGGTTATTTTGTTGATATGTGGTTGTCATTGATATCAACACTATTAATATTAATTCATTAGAAACAATATATGTTGAGGATATTAAGAAAATTGTAATGGAATGAGTTGCAGGTTGTCAGTGGTGAAGTGAAGTTCAGTATGTCGGTAAGTTTTGTACATTGATGATCAGAGGTTGTGGACTAAAGGGTTTGTTGCTGAGTGTATCTAGTTTATCCATTTCGAGTTTCAGAGATCCGCGTGAAGATTTGTTCGAGTTATGAAGATTTACATTTTGATAGTTTTTTTGTTGCTTCAGTTGGTGTTATTGATTGAAGATGATGCGATTTCAGCTATTTCAGTTGCTGCAGATTTTTTTGGTGATTCATGATGTTTGTGGATGTTTCTAGATCATTCTCTATCTTTGTTGCACGTCTGCATTGATCGTTGCGCTTGTGGTTGGCAATTTTCTCTTGCACATTCATGTTTTTCTTGTTTTTGGCCAACATGGTGTTTATAGCGTGTTGTGGATCTTCGATGAGTAATTAATTGAAGTGTTTTCACTTTGGAAATGTTGATTTGGGTCTTCACTAAGTTGTGGCCGACCTTGGTTGATTCACATTAATAATCTTTAGTGTTTTGGGCTGACAATTTATATTCATTTTATTATTTTGTTGAAGCCAACTTGTAGAGATGAAATTTTATGTTGCGGATATATATAAGTGATTGTTTATTTGAATTGATGTATGCGAGTGGATGTCGAGTGTGTGTGTATGTGTGAATAAAGTTCTAATCATTTGAAGGAAGGGGAGAGTGTGAAGAAGAGTGAAGAAATGTTCATGTGCTTAACCGGAACTGTGATCAAGCATTAGTAGATGCTATTTTATCAGTTCAAATTCCTGCAGATGTAATCTGATTCTTTATGTAAGATAGTGTGTCTTCCCTTGGGCGGTTAGCCTTATTGTAATTGAGCAGTGAGCTCTAGGTAGTGCGTCTGAATGCATGTGCATTCCACATATTTCATTTCTTTATACTTTTAACAGGGTATAATCTTGTGGACTAACCTCCACCGTGGTTTTTCCCCTAATAGGGTTTCCACGTAAAAAAAACCTCGGTGTTATGTGTGTTTTTGATGTGTTATTGATTTGTGCTTTCATGGTTATTATTCAGATCTAAGAATAAGGTTATTAAATTGAATTAGTTTTAATATCCGAGAAAACTGATTCACCCCCCCTCTTAGTTGTCTTCCCTTGTGTTGCCAATAATTGGTATTAGAGCAGGTTCCTTGGAAGAAGTTTAACAGTTTGAGGTGATCTAGGATGGCGACATACAAGAAGGATAGTCCTAGATTTAATGGAACAAATTACTCTCTGTGGAAGACTCGAATAGAGTGTCATCTGAGATGCATTGGTGAACCCTTCTGGAACATTACAAGTAATAGGTATGTTATTCCTCATAATGGTCCTACTACTACTTCTGAGATTAGAGATGTTGAGTATAATATCTGGGCTAAGGAAGCCTTGTTGAGTGCCTTGACTGATTCTGAGATGATAAATGTTATGGATTTCAAGACTGTTTATGAGATTTGGAAAAAGTTGGAAACCTTGTATGAAGGTGATGCTAATGTGAAGATTGCTAAGTTGCAGAGTTTGAAAGGGAAATATGAAAAGTTAAGAATGGGTGATGTTGAAAACATTAATACTTTCATGCAAAGAGTGAATGAACTTGTGTGTGGAATCAAATGTGTGGGTGGACAGATAGACGAATCAAAGATTGTTGCTAAAGTGCTTAGATCCTTGCCTGATTCTTACAAAGTCAAAGCTAGTGCTATTGAAGAGCTCCAGACTGTAACAAATGTAACTAGAGATATGTTGGTTGGTAAGCTTACTGCTTTGGAGTTGAGTGAATTTGGTGATGCCCTTCCTAAGGTTGAATCTACATTTAAGGCTACTACTTCTGGAAGAGATAGACATAGATATGATCTGGGTGAGAGTTCATCTAGAAAGACACTCAAATATGAGGATGAAATCAGATAGATTGAAGAAGAAGAAAGAGAGTTGGAAGAGTTGGAAGCACTTATTGTCAAAAGAGTACTAAGAGGAAAAGGTAAGTATGAAGGAAAATTGCCTCTTAAATATTTTTCTTGCAATAAAATAGGTCATTTTGCATCAAGGTGTTCGGAAAGAGCTCATAAACCAAGACATAACCAAGCCTAGATTTCAAAAGAAGTGTTACTATGTTGCTCATGAAGGTGTGACAGATGATGAATCTGATAAAGGAAATAGAAGTCATGATGAATGGGTATTTATTGCTATCAAGGAAAGTAACCTATATCTACTAAATCTGCTAGTTGTACAAATGTGGAGAAAGCCCTAGCTGCTCAAGTTGAAGAGAAAGATGAATGGGTGATTGATAGTGGATGTTCACATCATATGATAGGAGATAAAAGTAAGTTTGTGAGCTTGGAAAAATATGATGGTGGTGTTGTGAGATTTGGTGATAATACAGTTGGTTTGATCCGTGGCAGAGGATGCATTTCTCTTGATGGTAAGCATAATACTAATGATGTCATGTATGTGGAAGGTTTGAAGCATAATCTTTTAAGTGTTGGTCAGATGGTTGATAAGGGATACAATCTTCAGTTCAAGGATGGAAAGTGCAGAACATTGAGTTCCGAAAATGAAATTGCATCAGGTACAAAAACAAAAAGTAATATCTTTCACTTGAGTGATGCTAGTAAAAGTTGTTTGATTGCTCAAGTTGATGAAAGATGGTTATGGCATAGGAGAATGTGTAATGTTAACTTTGATAATATTGTCAAGATAAGTTCTACTAAGGCTGGGAGAGATCTACCTAAGTTGGTGAAACCTATTAATGCCATATGCAAGGAATGTCAGTTAGGAAAGAAAATTAGAAGTTCATTTTGAAGCAAACAACATTGTTCAAATGAATTGTTGGAGTTTTTGCATACTGATCTATGTGGTCCCTCTAAGGTCAGAAGTTTACAAGGTTACAAGTATTTCATGCTACTTATTGATGATTATTCTAGAATGGTGTGGGTTGATTTCTTAAGGGAGAAATCTGAAGCACTGGAAAAGTTCAAGATCTTTAAGGCTATGGTTGAGATAGAGACAAGTCTGAAAATTAAATGTTTGAGATCAAATAGAGGTGGTGAATTCACTTCTGGTGAACTTAAATCCTTTTGTGAAGAACATGGAATAAAGAGACAATTATCTGCATTGCAGACCCCTCGGCAAAATCGAGTTGTGGAAAAGATGAACAAAACAATTGAAGATGTTGCTAGAACTATGATGCTAGAAGGAAATGTCCCTCATATCTACTGGAGAGAAGTTGTGAGTACTGCTGTGTACACACTCAATTGGGTACAAATCAAAGGTGATACTGGTAAGACTCCTTTTGAGCTATGGACTGGTCAAAAGCCTACTGTTAAATACTTCAAGATATTTGGAAGCAAATGTTATATCAAGAGAGATGAAGATATAGGAAAGTTTGATGCTAGAACTGATGAAGGTATCTTTCTAGGTTATTCTACTAAATGCAAGGCCTATAGGTGTTACAATAAAAGATTGAGGAAAATGGTTGAAAGTGCAAATGTCAAGGTTGATGAAGAGTTTGGTACACCATCCAGAACCTATGGATATGACTCTGATTATTAGGATGACAGTACAAACAATGGAAAGCAAGTTTAGACTACAAATCAAGTTCAAATAATTTTGGTGAATCACGAAAATCAAGAGGAAGGAGAAAACAGTGCAAGAGCAAAAGAAGAGCCTAAAGTTGAAGAACATCCTAAGAAGACTCTGAGGTATGTAAGATTGAATCATTCAGAAGACCAGATTATAGGTGATAAGAACAAAGTTGTCCAAACTAGGAGAAAGATTGTTAAAGAATACTGCTTGATTTCAGAGACTGAGCCTACTAGTGTGAATAAAGCATGTAAAGATGAACATTGGGTTGAAGTAATGAAAGAGGAGCTAAAGCAAATTGAAAAGAAAGATACATGGATTCTTGTTCCTAGACCTAAGGATAAGAATGCCATTAGAACTAAATGGGTCTTTAGAAACAAACTGAATGAGCAAGGTGAAGTGGTTAGAAACAAAGCAAGATTGGTATACAATTGATATTCACAGATGGAAGGAAATGATTTTGAAGAGACTTTTTCCCCTGTTGCTAGAATTGAAGCTATAAGATTATTTCTTGCCTATGTTGCTTACAAGAACTATAAGGTTTATCATATGGATGTCAAGTCATCTTTTCTAAATGGTGAATTGGAAGAAAAGGTGTATGTTGAGCAACTTGATGGATTTCAATTAACTGATAAGGGAGATATGGTGTGTCAGTTGAAGAAAGCATTGTATGGACTCAAGCAAGCCCCTAGAGCTTGGTAAGCTAGATTGGACAAGTATTTGTTGAAGCTTGGATTTAACAAAGGTACTGCTGATAGTAATCTGTATTTCAAGAATGATGATAAACATTTGATTGTTGAGGTATTTGTTGATGATATCATTTTTGGAGGAGATGATGGTTTGCGCATGAAGTTTGCTAATGAGATACATAATGAATTTGAGATATCAATGATTGGTGAGATGAAATTATTTTTGGGATTGCAAATTACTCAGTTAGATAAAGGGATTTTTATATCTCAATCCAAGTATGTGAAGGAATTGTTGAAGTTCGGTATGGAAGATTCAAAGCTAGTCGGTACTCCCATGGTGACTGGATGCAAGTTGACAATAGAAGATGATTCCTTTGAAAAAAAATCAGACTAGATACAAATAAATGATTGGTGGATTGTTGGATATGACTCTGATTATTAGGATGACAGTACAAACAATGGAAAGCAAGTTTAGACTACAAATCAAGTTCAAATAATTTTGGTGAATCACGAAAATCAAGAGGAAGGAGAAAACAGTGCAAGAGCAAAAGAAGAGCCTAAAGTTGAAGAACATCCTAAGAAGACTCTGAGGTATGTAAGATTGAATCATTCAGAAGACCAGATTATAGGTGATAAGAACAAAGTTGTCCAAACTAGGAGAAAGATTGTTAAAGAATACTGCTTGATTTCAGAGACTGAGCCTACTAGTGTGAATAAAGCATGTAAAGATGAACATTGGGTTGAAGTAATGAAAGAGGAGCTAAAGCAAATTGAAAAGAAAGATACATGGATTCTTGTTCCTAGACCTAAGGATAAGAATGCCATTAGAACTAAATGGGTCTTTAGAAACAAACTGAATGAGCAAGGTGAAGTGGTTAGAAACAAAGCAAGATTGGTATACAATTGATATTCACAGATGGAAGGAAATGATTTTGAAGAGACTTTTTCCCCTGTTGCTAGAATTGAAGCTATAAGATTATTTCTTGCCTATGTTGCTTACAAGAACTATAAGGTTTATCATATGGATGTCAAGTCATCTTTTCTAAATGGTGAATTGGAAGAAAAGGTGTATGTTGAGCAACTTGATGGATTTCAATTAACTGATAAGGGAGATATGGTGTGTCAGTTGAAGAAAGCATTGTATGGACTCAAGCAAGCCCCTAGAGCTTGGTAAGCTAGATTGGACAAGTATTTGTTGAAGCTTGGATTTAACAAAGGTACTGCTGATAGTAATCTGTATTTCAAGAATGATGATAAACATTTGATTGTTGAGGTATTTGTTGATGATATCATTTTTGGAGGAGATGATGGTTTGCGCATGAAGTTTGCTAATGAGATACATAATGAATTTGAGATATCAATGATTGGTGAGATGAAATTATTTTTGGGATTGCAAATTACTCAGTTAGATAAAGGGATTTTTATATCTCAATCCAAGTATGTGAAGGAATTGTTGAAGTTCGGTATGGAAGATTCAAAGCTAGTCGGTACTCCCATGGTGACTGGATGCAAGTTGACAATAGAAGATGATTCCTTTGAAAAAAAATCAGACTAGATACAAATAAATGATTGGTGGATTGTTGTATTTAACTCAAACTAGGCTTGATATCATGAATGTTGTATGCATTGTTGCAAGTTTTCAAGCTGATCCAAAGGAATCTCATGTGGCTGTTGTGAAAAGAATTTTCAAATATTTGAAGGGAACAATTGACTTTGGCCTATGGTATCCTAAAGATGATGATCTTACTTTGAGTGCCTCTACTAATGTTGATTGGGCAGGAGATGCAAATGATAGGAAAAGTACTAGTGGTGGAGCATTTTTCTTGGGTAAGAAGTTGATTTCATGGTTAAGTAAGAAGCAAAATACCATTTCCTTATCTATTGCAGAGACCAAATATATTGTTGCTGCTAACAATTGTACTCAAGTCCTGTGGATGAAGTAGATGTTGAAGGATATTAGAGTTGTGTGTAATGAGCCTATTGCTATATTCTGTGATAATTCAAGTTTCACTTTTTGAGACAAAAGGTGAGCGAAGAGGAAGTTAGATTGGAGTATGTGCCTACTAAAGAGCAGATTGTAGACATATTTACCAAGTCATTACCTAAGGATACTTTGGAGCATCTTAGAGGGAAGTTAGGGGTGTTTACCCCTCCTAATCAAAACTAGGGATGCATTGCATTGCATTAGTCTGTGCATTTCATAGTTATATCTTGATCCAAATTGATGTTGTGGTGGCTGCTACTCAGGGGGAGTAGTCAAATGTTCAGATGCTTAGATGTGTGGCTCAAAGTTTGTGTGGAGCTTAGAGATATTTGTGAATTCAAAGACAACATATATCTATCAAGTTTCACTTTTTGAGAGAAAAGGTGAGTGAAAAGGAAGTTAGATTGGAGTATGTGCCTACTAAAGAGCAGATTGCAGACATCTTTACCAAGTCGTTGCCTAAGGATACTTTTGAGTATCTTAGAGGGAAGTTAGGGGTGATTACCCCTCCTAATCAGAACTAAGGATGCATTGCATTGCATTAGTCTGTACATTTCATAGTTATATCTTGATCTGGATCGATGTTGTAGTGGCTGCTACTCAGGGGGAGTAGTCAGATGTTTAGATGCTCAGATATGTGGTTCAAAGTTTGTGTAGAGCTTAGAGATATTTTTCATTGATGTCAAAGGGGGAGAAGATCATGTGAAAATCTTAGCATACTAGTCAGTTTTTCAAGAGGGGATAGAGTATCTTTGGATTCTTTATTCTAGAATGCTTGGTGAGTCATAAAACACGCATCAACACTACCCTACTAATCACGCCTGAAAAATGTGGAGGCACAAACAAGGTGCATGAACTATTTGAATAAAAAAATTACCAAAAAATTGTTGTCAAGTTCTTCTAGAGAACCAGTGTTCCCAATTAAGTATTGATCATCTAATTTCATAATTGTTTCTCTATAGATCAAAACTCATATATACTTTTATCTAACAATAAGAATGAATATATGCAAATTTTCCTTTCTTTTCAAAAAAACCCTATGCTTATAATATTTTGGTGGATCATGCAGCTAACATTGATAATGAAGGGTCGGTTCATTCCTCACCACCAAGTTTATGATTCAATCACATTTCACTTCTAATGGTGCATGACTTATTATTGCCATTCACACAAGAAAATCCTACTTTACCAGATACATTCGATAACCATAGATTTCAAATCATCAATATTAATTTCAATTGTGATACCTTATCTACAAATTTTGAAAAGTAAACATAGCAGTAATTAGAGAAAACAAAAGAACTTGGTTAAGGCTCAAAGACATGAGTTGATCAGGCGTTGAAAACTACTTGATAAAATTGCCCACAAAAAAATGTACTCTCCTCCATTAGTAGATTAATGGAAAAATATCCCCCCAAAAAGAAAAAGCCTATCCCTCCATATGCATCCAAAAAGTGGAACCCCATCAAGGCACATGGAAGGTTGTTGTTTGCATGCATAAATGTGAGTATAGATGACATGTGAGCTAGTCTGCAGAGTACCACGCCCCAATGGAAGATCTATATGCCCTCCCAAAGGAATTCAAATGATTTTACCTTGGGTTCCAAAAAAATCATTTTTTTATTGTTAACCATTTTATCCCCAAATTCATGTGGAATCCACCTTTAATTTTATCTGTCTCATTTACCTTATAGAAAGGATGAGCTTGATGTGAAATGAACTTTCTCACAATTACTAAAATCATTTCCTTCACTTTATTAAACACTACAAGGCCCATTTTGGTGCTACATTACCAATAGCCAACTAACTTTGCTTTGACATCTCTGGACAGTCAACACAACTCTGATCTAACTATTAGTTCCCTCTATATTATATTCTTCATCAATGGTTGTTTTAGAGGGCTACATTTCTTGCAGGCTACCATCAATCTCTATGTTTCCCTCTATATTATATTGTTCGTTTTACATACTTGTATCAGCTTTTCTATCATTTCTATATCAAGATTGTCCTTCCTATAAGCCATTTTCATAATTCTACGTAGACTTGTATATATCCAAAACTATGTTATATGCTCTACTGCTTTTTTTCTCATTTTGTTATCTTATTTTATCTTATTTTATATTCAATCTTTTAATATTTAAATTATATCTCTATATATATATTATTACTCTTTATCATCAAAATCATGATGGGCACACAATAACATATTCCCTAAAGTTGAAAAAAATACAGAAACTTTATAATTTAAATACAAGGGCCCAAATATAACATTTAATTTCACATTAATTTAGTAACAAAATGTTTAGATCAAAGCATATATACTAATTTCATATCAAAGCATAAAACACATTCTTTTGCAATGTCTAGTTTTCCCATTTATGACAATATATCATATGGTAGTTTAATGACAATGATTCATAATCTTCTCTGATTGGTAATTTATTCTTCTCAATTATTTACACCGAGAAATGCAATTCCCTTTACTCTTTTGTTTCATACAACATTTACAAGGATCTTTTCTCCTCAATACTCCTTATCATTTTCTTTTTCAATTTGGTAATTTTTTTATAATTTGGAGAGTTGATCAAGGACATATTAAAGCTAATACGATCTATATTTGAGGTTATTTGACATAATTTTCAAGGAATTATTATGAAATTAGGTTTTTTTACCAAATTCCCCAAGGTTACAAATCAATGAATTTATAGAATATTTTTTTAGAAAAGAATTTTTTACTCAAGTAAATTTTAATAAATTTTTAATCATATTTTAATCTTTCTGAATAATTTACTACCAACGCTATTTTTTATGGCATCATGATGAGGCAACAAACTAGCTCGACCAAGTCAAGAGTTCCTACACACCATTTAAAAATTCATGACAAAGATGATGTACATCTAGATTTTTGATCGAGTGGGACTTTAGATGTGATGTAGTCTTTATTAGATAACAAAGTTAACTAGTTGGAAGAGGCTATACATAATATGGTTTCTATAATGATAAGAAAAAATGGCTACATAAAATTTTAAATATAATGAGAATGACTAGTATCAATATTGAAACAAGTGGGAATGACTAAAAATAAATGACTCTAACAACTATATTCGGTCTACTTCTTTGGAAAAACATCTTTCGTTGTTTCTTGTCTAAAATCTTTTGGCTTAAATTTCTCTTTAATCTCCTTTGCATATAGTAATTGCTTCATCACTAGAATTCATTGACAAGAACTCGAACAAAAATACACTAATAGTTTTAAACTTTTAAGCCACATATTATGGATTATCCTTTCCTTTTGAATGTAAGAATTCTTTGTTGTTTGTTGCAATGTCATCAGCTAGCAATCTTTCAAACCTACTATAAAATTCACCATAGCTCAAAATAATAGTTTTCCTTGGATCGTTAATCATAGTGACTTGAAAGAGACCATAATCTTGTCTACAAAGATAAAGGAACATATTGTGTGTCTCTAGATGCTTGGCTCTATTATCTTGAAATAAGAATACAATACATCCACTTCCTTTAGTCTTCCATCTAACTAGACAACAATTGTGTATGTGGGCAACCTCACATTCCTCTTCACCACAAGCACATGTTACACAAATCCACACCAAAGTCACCCCTAAAGGACACCAAAGTCTATTTTAATCCCTTTTCACTTCCTTCCATCTTCTATCCAAATTGACAACAACTGTGTATGTGGGAAACCTCACACTCCTCTTCACCACAAGCACATGTTACATAAATCAACACCAAAGTCTCCCCTAAAGGACACCAAAGTCTATTTTAATCCCTTTT
>VDFB02157623.1:0-13729 GCA_007258455.2 Sequoia sempervirens | reverse complement strand
AAAAACATAAGAATAAAATGGTATATTGGAGTCAGGTAATTAGAGGAGTTGGGTAAAATGGTACATAGTACATACCACCCCTATAGTAACTATGTTTGTAACTAAGCAATTCAAATTGTAATCGATTAGCAACTATTCCCCTGCAGTTATTGATTTTATCACACATACGAATACATGGTTTCCCTCGTGTGCCTCAAATATGCAATTGGGTTGCTTATTTGTTGACCCAGGTCATGTACTGTTTATAAACCCTACAATATTCCCTAATGCTTTTGGCCTTCCGTCAATATACATAGCCACTCCTTTATTTTGATCCTTATCTTTTAGTTGTATATAATTTGCTGACAGTGCATACCTACGCATACTTCGTGTATATCAAATAGTTGCATCCAATCTTTGTAACTGTAACAGGGTCCGACATACTCCATCAATTTAGTAACTTTGTCGTAACAGACCTTTATGCCGTCCATGTAAAATAGGCCCAAACCATGTAATGACGATGGTGCTATGCAATATATCCTCTTGCTGACACAAAAATTAGTGTTTATTGGAGGAAGTTCCTTGGGTACCCATTGTTTCCGTAGATGTTTGTACCTCAAGGGAACCTTGACATCGCCTTTGCTCTCATCATCATAAGAACATGACCCCTCTTCAGTAAGAAAAAATTCCATGCATTTACAAAATTTTCTTCTAATCTTTTGACCTCTAGTTGATCTCCCTCTTTTAGACCTACTACATGTCTCACTTTCCTCTTCTCTTTTTGAATTTCCCTTGCTCGAGGAAGACAGATCTAACAAATACCTATTTGGTGGTACCTGCACTCATAAGGATGTTAGATGAAGTTCTTTCATGGTGATGTGATCCCAAGGTGACATTATGATTAATTTATCATTTCATCACTACAATTTCACAGGTTATAAGGTAATCAAGTCTTTATAGATTGCAAGTTATTGTTACTAGATCATCCAAATGTGTCCATCACAATTCAAATCTACTTAACATTTTAACTCCCAAACTTTGTAACAAATGTTAAATGTGACTATGGTCCACCAGTTACACAACCAAGGCCTCAAATGGATTCTCTAATTGTAATCAAAGGACTTTTTCTCTTCATTCAAGTAAATAAACTTGAAGGGAAACACCACCAAGTGGTTTATTGGACACCTACATGACTAAAAATAGAAGCAAATTAACATTTAATTTCCATATGTCTAAGTGGTTAATGGGGAGGGAGTGTGTACTAGGCCTGGTTAAGTTATCATAAGTTTATACTTTGGCAATAATTTTTTTTTAAGTCATATTAAATCTTCCTATGTCTAATTGTTAAGAGATTTTTGGTATGTTTTAAGGTAGGATAGTGGATTGCATCAATGTTCTAGTTCTCTATGACAGGTTCAACATCTTCAAATAGTGAAAGTTGGTGCTCATAGTCATTTGAAACAACAACATTTTGATTATGTTTGATGGTAGGATTTGATAACTTAAAATATCTCTACTTCAAAACAAAATTATCTCTAAAAAATCTAAGAGATATAATGGGATGGCCACCATCATAGGAAAGATTCTTCATTCTCACTTTTAGGTGTTAAAATTTAACAATACCTTGATTGATGAAAGAGCCAAAAGAGCCTTTCTCCATGGTATCCAAGTACACATAGCAATGGTCTTCTCTTATATGGTTGGACATGATTTAAAGAACTTAGCTAGGAATTATTCATTTAACCTAATTTTTTCTTATAATGCCATCATTGGAAAAGTATGATCAAATTCTTCTATTATGAAGAATTGGTCTATGTGCCTCTAGTAATCACCAAATGGCTTGGGGATAAAATGACTAACTGCATCAAGTAGGAGAGAATCAACTTTGAGTTCTTCAAAGATTATATTCCTCTATTCATAATTTTTAAGGGTTGTGTGTGGAGGAGGTTATCACTACCAAGAAGGGAGGAAACCTTTCCTTGCATATGTTTGTGGTGGAGGTATTAAAGAAGAATTTTATGCCTCTATTTCCATTCATTAGATCTTTCTTAGCCTAGCATATACTTGGGCTAAGTCTACAATTGCTTTAGACTCATGCGATGAAGGCTATGTGATGAAATCCTAGACCTCAACCAAGATATGGGTAGATTATGGGAGTTTTTCCAAGACCTGAAGCTGGTTGATAAAAATGTGAAAGACTAAAGCTATTTTATTTTTGTCTTATCTTATACCATTTATGAGAATGGGGTGCCAATATGCGAGAATATCTTTAGAAACTAGGCGTAATTTACCCAGGATTAAAGAGAATGGAGGTGCCAAACTTACATGCTAAAATTTGTCCTTGGTTTGTCAATTTTTCCTAAGTGCCCCTCCAACTTCGTCCTTGGCTTTACTTGGTATTGACCTTGTTTCCACTCCTCCAAACTCTTCCTCGACGTTGCTATTGACCTTGTTTTCACTCCTCCAAACTCTTCATCGGCGCTAGTATTGACCTTGTTTAACTCCAAACTCTTCCTCGGCGCTGACATTGACCTTGTTATCACTACTCCAAAATCTTCCTCGACGGTGGTATTAACCTTTAACTTCTCCAATTTGATGAGCTACAACTTGGTTTCGTTAGGTTTTACAGTATGTTAATTAAATTGAAAATTATGGTGCCATTTAGCTAGCTTTTAATATTCTACAATATAGTTAAGTATATATTAGCTATATTTTACATAATAAATAATATAATTATTCAACTTATTATAATTATATATTTATTTAACAAAATTATTAAATACATATAAAAAATTATTATAATATAATAATTAATAATAGAGTATATTTTTATATATAAATACAAAATATATAGTGTATAATATATATTTAATATAATTAATATAATATATATTTAATATAATAGTAATATATATTAATATAATATTAATATGAGAGAGAGAAACTAAATTTTGATTGGTTGTTTCATGTCAACAATCCAAGGATGGCATGTGTCCTTGGGGAGTTATGCTCAAGGTAGCATGCCATTTGGCTAAAGATATGATAATTCTCCTTTAAGACCTCTTCAATGTATCCATTGCACACTTAAGGAGACAAATATAAATATAGGGAAGAAAATATAGAGAGAGAGGGAGATAATGACAAAGATACAAATAGAAAGGGAGACAAGGAAATAGAGGTAGAGAGATAAAGAGATAAGGATGAATAGATAGAGATATAGGGAGGGTGATTGATATATCTTTCCCTGTTGCTCTCTATCTCTCTATATCTCCCACTATCTATGTCACTCCCTCTTCCCCCCTCTATCTATTGAGCTATCTCTCCCTCTCCCCCTTTCTCTCTCATTCACTCCATATCTCCCTCCATCTCTCTACGTATCTCTATCTCTATTTCTCTTTTTATCTCCCTCTCCTCCTCTCTCTATCTCTTTCTATCCATATATTTCTCTACCTCTATCTGATCTCTCTATCTCTTTCACCATCCCCCTCTATCTCTCTATATCACCCCCTTTCTATGTCTCTCCCTCTCCCTCTATATATATTGAGCTATCTCTCCCTCTCTCCCTATCTTATTCTCTCTCTCCCTTTCTACATATTGCTCTCCCTCTCCCCTCTTCTTTCTCTCCTTTTCTACCTATCTATCTCCTCTCTTCTCTCTTTCCTCTTCAACCTATCTCTCCCTTTCTCCTCATCTTCTCTATCTCTCCTCCTCTACCTATCTATATCCCTTTCTCTCCTCCACTCTCTATCTCCCCTCTCTATCTCTCACCATCTCTCCCTCCCTATCCCCCCTATCCATCGAATCTCTATCTCCACCTCTCTTCCTTTCTCTTCCCATATATCTCCATCTCTCTTTCTCTTCCCATATATCTCTATCTCTCTCTTTCTCTCCCCATATCTCTATCTCCCCATATATTAACTAAGAATTCATGCAAGCATACAATAGTATATGTTGGTAAAACTATAATAGTGTTTTATTAAACTATAAGTAACACTTATCTTTCTAATGTCAAGCCTTCTTATAAAAATAGTGTTTTATTAAACTATAAGTAGATTATTGTCACCACTCTTCATTCAACATGAAATGCCAAATGTAGCAATTGTTTTGTTGCTTTTTTCAAGTTTCATTAACCAAACTATTTACTGGGTTGAATAAAGTTGTGTTATGGCCCTTCGTCTCTTTAAAATAATTAGACAATATTAGTGAGATCAGGAAGGGGAGAAAACTAAACTCCTTCAAAATAGGGGTAGTTGTGGGTTTGTTGGTTTTCTTTGTATAATATATACTTAGTTCCTCTAGGATAAATAAGTCACTTAGATCATTTTCTTAGTTGTGTATCCTAACTAATATACAATAAGCTTTTTCATTTTAACTGACTACTACATAATAGTTTATGTGTTGAAAGAATTGTTTCCATTATTTGTAGTTTTTAAATTGGAATACAAATCATATTTAATTTCATGCCAATATACTTCTTTCATAAAGATATTTGTTTGAAATAAGTGCTTCATAACCCATCTAATCAAATCATAACTCATCAAAAAGGAAATAGGAATTTTCTAAAGAAAAGAACACTTGACCCAATCATAAGTGTATGGCCTTCGTAGAAAGGAGAGATCCACCTTAGCAATAACAACTACCTGATTTAGACCTAGTAGGTTCAACTCAACCAACCTATCAACCTGCCTTTAAGAGGCTTCCAACAAGTTTAGAATGACAATTTAAAAAATCCAAACAACTCTCAAAGCTTGGCAAATAACAGAAGTCAGATTTTAGACTTTGACTCCTTGAATCCTTGTAATAGTGCAAACCTAGTTTTTTCCCAATAACTCAAAACTTCCCAAAACACCAGAGAAACTCTTGATGGTTTTAGACACCCATTTTTGGAGTTATTAAACATACTTCAAGGGCAAGTACAAGTGATTTTGCAAATTTTACAGTATTTTGCACTCGTTGATTCCCTAAAGAAAACCTTATCTTGAGTATAATCCATCATAGTCACATATGATCACATCATTCTTGACCATTTGATATCATGAAAAAATTCCAAAATCTAGTATTCAAATAACCCATATCAACAAGAATTTGTGCAGGTCTCTCCAATTCATAAATCATTATATTCTCATTTTCAGCATATTGGCAAAAGAATAGAAATGTCACACCGATCAGATTACATAAGATACACATCACGATGACATGGTTCACAGTCTCACCGATAAAGAGATTTGTCGGAAAGACAAGTTCCATTGGGGTGAAATGAAAAGGTCATACCGAGCATATAGGTCTCACTGATGAAGTTCCATCGGCAAGAAACCTTTCTTGTCTCACTGATCAAAGCATAAGGAGTTGTATCAGAAGGAGTCTTAGTGACATGAGATCGAAGGAATAATCATCAGGGAGACTTATAACATCGGGTAAATTACTGAATGTCTTAGTGATACACCATGTCTTGCTGATGAAGAAATAAACAAATCAAGATAGTTGTTGGGGTGACTCTTGGAAACATTTATATGAATCAGATGGATAGATTATGTGATATTGGCATAATGTCTCCCCGACCAAAAGAATGTTTAATGAACGTTAGTCAATCTTGAATAAAATGATTGCCCAAATTTTGAGTTGTCTTTCCGATAGAACATTTGATATGATAGTGGGTAAATTTGAAGATCACCTACGCTTGTGTTCAAAGCTAGGATTACTAAAGAAGAAATATTGGGGAGATTGGCTTATGGTCTCATTGATGAAGGGAATCTATCGTCAAGACAAGTCATCTCGGCATGAAAAATATTGTTGGCCTGAATGTTTAAATCTCACCGATGAAGTTTCATCGACGAGACCATCATTTCTTTCACCGACAGGAGCACTGGAAATATATTGGCAAGACATGTGCCATTGGTGTAAATCCTGAATGTTCACCCGACTCGCTAAGTTACAATGACAGGAGTTTTGGTGACATATTCAAGACCAAAAGAAAAGTTATCATTGAGACTTATAACATCGAAGGAACCATTGAATGTGTTAGTGATACTAAAAGTAGGCCGATGAAACAAATGAACCAAAATGATTGTCGAGGTGACTCTTGGCAATGTATACAGGACAAACGTTAACATCGATTAGATGTGTAGCATGTTACCCTAATCAACAGAGTATTCAGTGAACGTTGGTTGGGGCCTAATGTATAGATCACCCAAAGTTTGAAGGTGTCTTGCTGACCAATTCATTTGATGTGATAGTAAGGAATTCAAAAATATGTTACATTCATGCCTGGAGTTAAAACATTAATGGTGCCATAGAGTACAGGTAATTTCATAAATTGAAAGGAAATCATTGCAAAATGAACATTATTGCGAATTGGTAGCGAAGGAAGTGAGGAGACAAACAAAGGGCCAGAGAATTGTTTTAGTTGAAAGACCTCAATCAAAACCAGTAAGTACTTTGCATTTTAACTTTTTCATTTCTAAAATTTTAAGCAAGTAATATGGAAGCCACCAACTTGGGGAAGTTGAAAGGTAGAAAAAAAAGTGAGAGCAGTCACCCTAAGAGTAAGAAGTATAAAGTTGAGTCTGGAATTGAGCCAGAGGGTACTGAACGAAAGCTGAATCAGGATTTAATTGACCAATTTCCTGGCTCTGGGTCCAAAGGTAGGTGCTCTACGCAACTACAGGCGGAAGTGGATAAATTGGACAACAAGTGCAAGCACATAGGAGATATTTGGACCCCAATAAGAGGCTATAAATTGTTTAGATTCCACTTTCAATGAAGAGATTGTTTTGAGACAATTTTTAATCTGTGGCATCTAAATTTGGGAAAAATGGTTTGCCCTAATGTGTTTGTCAATATAGAGCTGGTAAAATTGTTGGCCACCCACTCTGACTCAAAACTTAAGGCCATATGTGGACTATTTGGGAAACTATTCATATACATATTAGAGGCTTCAATATGTGAGGTTTTTAAGTTGGAAGGGTGGTGTAATAAGAAAATTATGAATGAAGAGTTGGAAAAGGAGTTTTGGAGAATGGACACCACTTACAAGGGTTGGAGGTTTCCCTTACATAGAATTAAACAAGATGGTAAAATTGTCCCACTTGACCATGGCGATGGGCCTCCATTCCATGTGGACTTATTCAAACCCTATATGAGATATACCTATTTCTCAGTAGGACAAGTGTTGGGTATGGAAGTTCTTGAGTATATGTCCATTGTTCCCATGGTAATTGTAGCTGAAATTCAATGTCATAATTCTAGGTTATTCAACTATGCTTCATTTGTCTCCAAGGGACTCGACTTAGCATTGATGGCAATCAAGAATAAATCCCCTATTCTACACCTTAGGAATTATTCTCTTTTAATGCATCTAGTATTGTACTTCAGACAAGAATTAGGGATTTGGCCAGAAAAGTTGAAGGTTTCACAGTTTGATAAAGAGGGAAAATTGTTACCCATTCAATTGTGGACTGCCATTTGGGACAGTAGGTTTGCTAATTCCAGTTTCCTATATTTTGAAGAATATTTTGTAAAGCCAGTATATGAATTCTACAGTCATCCTTGTGCGCACTCATTTTCTGATGAAATAAAATGCTTCCTTAGACCTAAATACTTTAATGGACCAATTGATCACAATTGGGGAGACTGGTATTGCTTGGAAGATGCTACTATGGTAAGGGTGTTTGGTTTCGAGGATTCTCCACTCATTTTGCCTAAAATAGTCCCAGATAGGATTGCATATTTGGAAATTGTAAGACAAATGGATTTTTCTAGTTTCATGAATTTTGGTTCATTCAGAAAACAAGCATTTATGCCTAGTACTCTGTGCTTTGGTGATTTTATTGTGCTTGCAAAGGAAGGATATGATTTGATCCTTGACAAATTAATGCAGTATAATATGAATAAGGGTCCACCAAGAGAAGGTTTTGATCCAGAGGGATATATCAATTTTGCTAAAAAAGGATAAACTTTGGACGATATGATCATGTGCCTTATCAGTTTGATGACATGATTATAAATTTGGAGGCAGAGGAAGTAGAGAGAGTGGTGGAGGAATACAACCAAGGGTTATTGGATACAAGGTTCCCTTTTTTTGGAGATGAGGAAACTGGAGAAGATATGCCACAAGACCTACCCAATAGGATTTCTAGATTAAAAACTCAACATTACAATTGCCCTCTTAGAGAAATAAGTGTTGAAGAGAGCCAAGATACAAACACCAAACATAAGGCATATAGGTCGTTTGTAGCAGACAATGAATTTGTGAATTCTTCATAATTTAGATCTTTCTTCTATAAGAAAAAGGGCAAGGAGATAAGGGAGACAGTTGATAATATTACACCAAGCAATGAGGGGCAACTACTAAATAATTTAAAATTAACTGTGCATAGAGAAATGGCTAATATGACCCTTGACAAAGGAAGGAAAATGTTAGAGGATACAGGAGTTGTGATCTTTCCAAGGCTGGATTTGAATTCTGCATTGGTGTTTGATAGCTTCTTAAAGGATAATAATGCCACACACAAGCTTAATCTGGAGGGGGTGACATAAATATATGCTGGATCCAAATATAACCTGGATGAAGGATCACTCATGATATGGGACTTGTATCCACCTCATAGAAAGTCAGTGGTGATTGATACTGAGAAAGCATTTGGACATGTCATTACTCTGAAGGTTGGAGAGGTAGATCTTGTGGCGACTGCAGACATTGGGATTAATGTGGAAAAACTGAATAAAGCCCAAATACAAATGTTGATAAAAGAAAAGGAAATGTACAAAATGAATAATGAAAGGATCATGAGAGAAAATGATCGTTTGAAGGACATGCTAGGAGTCACAATGGGACCTCCTAAATTAATAACACATGGTGAAAGCTCACAGGTAAAAGATCATTGGGAGGAGTCAACGGCATATTCACAAGGTAAATATGATACACTCGAAGCAATAATCAGAAAAAGGTAGGCCAACTTAACGATTTGGTTGAATAAGCTATGGGTAGCATATTCAAAGAACCATGTTACAGGGTAGGAACACAAGAGAATTGATGGAATGATTCAAGAAAGTTCTAAGAATTAAATGAAAGAGATGTTCCTAACAGTGTGGCCATTGGTATGGGTAACCAAATTATAAAGAAACACAAGGACTATTATGAGGAACTGTGAGAAGATGCAAAGGGGCTAGTTGATGTTACGAATATGGGACTGCCTACACTATTTGAAGATGGAGAAAAGTTGAAAGAGAAATCCAAGTGGATCAAAGAGTGTGAATTGATGTTGCAGGGAATTCTGGAAAATGCTACAGGGAAGGATTCGACATTAGACGAGAGTTGTGAGTACAAAAAAAGGATGATAAAGGTGGAAATATCTACTAGGAATGCATTAGGAGATTCCAATACTCATGAATGACAAGATTATCTAGATCATTTATCAAATGTCCATTTATGGCTAAATAGAGCCTAATCTCTTGTTTTAATTAGTTAAGTAAAATGAAACATTTGTGAAGGGACGTGTCCCTTCCAAGTTTTGATGTATTTATATATGTTCCATAGTAATGAAACAGATATAGGCATTAGGAGATATTCAGTAGATAGATTTCTAGCAAAATGCTTTCATATACAAAGACTCAGATGCATGTATTTTGATGGGGTAAATGAAGATATCTAAATTGCGGATTAAGATTTTCGTATCAGTTGTTTGTTAAATTTATGTAGTTATTTTATTGTCTCCATTCTGATGCTTCTCTATTGTTTAAATTGATATAAGAAGTTTATACTCAGCTTATCATTGTACATTTGTAGTTATTTTATTTGTCTCCATTCTGATGCTTCTCTATTGTTTAAATTGATCTGGTTATTCGGTTCTCTCATGTAGGGATTAAAATATTTTAATCAATCACAACAATTGGGAAGTGTTAGTTGGATTAATAAGAAGAATCACATAACTAGAATTTCCATTCTATCTCAAGAAGAGTTTGTCAATTATTCACTTTCACGTTTACACAAGTTGTAAGCAATTTTTGTGCCTAACAGTTTGAATTATTGCCATTATTGAAACCCACATTTGTAGATATTCATTAGACTCCATATACCCAATAAGGCACTGGTCTCCCATTGTATTATTTTATAATTTTCATTATTCTTACTTATTTTACACTTTCATTTACAAATACACATACATATGCATTTACTATTTTCATTTATTTCTCATGTAGTTTAATAGTTTGATCAATTTCATATTATATGTGTTGAAGACTTTAGAATTTCAATTACATTAATTTATGGATATGTTGTATCTATAACACTTCTACAAAACCATATGCTCTTTGCATTTACACTTGCATTTATAAATACACATTTATATGCATAGATATTGATTTCTTTAATGATATGTTGCATTATTGTTCTAGGAAGCATCGATAATTGCATTTACATTTACATTTAAAAAATATATATACATACATACATAAATATAATATAATATATTAGGTGAAACAACCATTGCGGTCTGCGGATAAAATTCATAAAATTAGATCTCCATACATATTTGTTAAAACCTAGGCTTGAAACTCTCATTTCACATGCTTTTCTTCACAAAACTATTGAGTACAGCAGTTATACCTTCTTTATTTATCATCCTACACCCTATTCATACATCCTACAATTACAACAGTATCCATGGGGCATCTTACACAAGCTAGAGTAATCCTGAAAGTGTAAGGCACATATCATGTTTGGACTACAAAGCCCTCAAAATGGGGTAGCAGAACGTACATGCCAAAGTGAAACTTCTAACTCAAATCAATGCCCATGGCCCCTCAAATTAGATTCAAATAAAAAATAACATATCTTCATGACGTAGGAATTGGGTTGCTTGTAAAAATATGGTTTGCGTAAGATGCGATTCTTCATAATGGGAAAAATACAAAAATTAACTAAAACCTGGGACTTTTGAGATGCCAGGCTTGTGTGCGTCTCAACCATCAACAACTATTGCAATGATCACTTTATGCTTTTTAAAGGCCTTTACACCTCAACCACTAAAAAATCACCTCTACAACTCAATTTTTAATCTTTTATGATCACATGAAACATAAAACACACTAATTTCAAGGTTGTTAACATCACTATTGAAATGTTTTAATTTTTGACCTTTCAAACATTAAAAAGTACATCATTAAATTAATTATGTAATGGCATAAAAATTGAAAACATCATGAATTAATTATGTAACCACATAAGTCAAATATAATTCTATCAAGAAATTAATATCAAATGGATAATATAATCACATAACTCATACATTTCAATGTCATTGATCTTCTTCTTCATCCAACTCTTTATCTATATCATCTGATCCAGATTCAACATTGTAAGGATTGGTCATATCATCATCATCATCATTGATATCAGTTTCGATAATGTCATCATCCACATAGATATCATCTTCACAAACATTAACTCCTACATCATCATGATCTAGTTCCTCCTCTTCGACATGTTCGTTAGGGACATCATCTTCTAGTTCTTCGGTATCTTCTTCTTCCACCACATTATACTTTACCATCCTTCCTCTTGGATCATGTCTAACAACATTTGAATAACCCAGTTTACCTGGAGCCTTTGAGTAATATACTTGCTCACATTGGCTTGGAAGAACATAGGGCTCATTTCCAGCTCGCTCAATCGACCTTATATTAACCATGGTAAATCCATTATCATGTTCAATAACAGTTCTCTTGGGATCATTTTCATTCAATTGTAGCTAGTACCATAGGACGATGAACATAATTAATCTGAAGGACTTAAAGTCACACTCAAGTATATCATCCAAAATCCCATAGTATTGATTTTCTGAGACTTCTGGATGTATGTCGCTTCTAGATGAAACATTAGTCACATGAAAGACTGCAGTTATACTAGAATCACAAGTTTTCTTCGTGTTATCCAACTTTTTTATTTGAAATATATGACCATTGCACCACATAGCCTTGTGGTGTTTCACCTGCAATATGTCAAACATGTAAAAATTATTGCAATATCATCAATTGATAAACATATTTATTCTTGGCCAAATTTATCTGAAAACAATCTCAACATATATATACATCACAATATGTTAGAAATAATTAAATATGGGTGATTAATATGGTATCGTGCGTTTATCTCTTAAACCATATGCTAAATTAATTTCCTTTGTGTAACATTGGAATCTCCATTACACGATGAGCTTTAACCAATGAAGCCACACCTTCCCATGTTAATGCACGTGGAAATTGTTGACATCGTTCAATCCATACCATCATCAATCAAGATTGTTTGCGATGTACAAATGTAGTGCATCCACTCTCGACCAACTGTATCAAAAAAAATGAAATTCACAAACGACGTATAATTAGTTAAATACCACAATATACGACCTTAATTTATAATTGATGTATATTGAAGATTAAAAAGTAAATAAGTACAATATACATAAAAGCCATATGTAAAATGTATTCCAATTAATCTCCATGACCATCTTATAATTACCTCTCACTTTCCTCAATCTACCTTTCCTCATCAGGTACTCCCCTTCAAAATTTGTTAATGGAGTTGGGATTCCAGATGCGATCTACATGGATCTTTGCTGCAAACTTAGGAAGATATTCACTAATGTACACCATGGTCTGGTATACCATATATCCCTCCACCATAGAACCCTCAAGATGTGCTCTTTGTCTAACCAAAGCCTTCAAAAATTTCAAGTGCCTCTCAACCATCCACATTAACCTTGTGTGTGTATATGTCCACACAATTCAATCCTCCTCAACTTAGTGTATGAAATTAGTCTTCTTGTGCATTGAAAATGTTGAAGGTAAGACTTTTGCATTTCACACATTAGACAGGGAATTTTTCTCTTCCAATAATTTATATCTTCTTGATGGATTTCTTTAGATGGCAGCCATCTACAAGTGATTCAAAGCGCAAATATATTAACGAGATTTAAAAAAAATATACAGTATATTACATAACAAGTAAAACAAATGGCAATTATACGATGAATACAATGAATTGAAAAAATATCACTACTTACCTCATGTATTTTCCAAGATCATATATATAACTTGTGACATTGTTGTCGAAGTTGTCCTAGGAGAGATAGAGGTAGAAGCGATAAACAATTATAAAATGATCTTTTCATTATTTTTCCAAAAGTAGTAAACATAATACACTAAAAAGTACATGCATTATACAAGTGTATATAATATACCAGAATAATTACCTTAATGAAGGTATGCCAATCATTTGTTTTCATCCTTGATCCAAATTCACCTTTCTTTGCTATTATATTGTTTATGTTTGTAGCAAATCCTGTGGGAAATCGAATTTTTCGAATGACTTCTTTTATAGCATTTTTTGTTGCTATGTTAATAACCAAGGAAGGGCACTTATATTAATTTGGTCTCCATCGCTATTTAATTGAATGACATTTTTCATTGCATGATTGGCTTCCTGAATATCACTACAAATTTTGACATTTTTTTCTTCGTCATGCCTTCCATCCAATATTTTCCATAACGTTTCTATTATATTCTTTCTGATATGCATTGTATGAAACAAATACACAATTTGTATATGCTCATAGTAGGGCAACCTACTAAATTTTTTGGGTTAACTTTTCAGTCCTTGTGGAAGCCGGCCATTAATGCCTTGATGGCCTTCATGAAGCATATAAGTTAAAAAAATTAACAACGACAATCATTGTCAATTACAGCATGAGTAAAC
>VDFB02157622.1:0-16161 GCA_007258455.2 Sequoia sempervirens | reverse complement strand
AAAAGGGAGGAAAGTGGGAATGAAAACTACAATTCTACAGCGATAGAAGGAGAAACTAATGACGTGAATTCTCAGTTGGTGTATATTCATCTACAGGTGGAATTCTATGAGCAAGACGTGTCACTGTGTAATAGCCCCATACTTGTCTAGAGACGTGGGTCTTAGGAGGATGATGAGTAGGATATTATAAAGGAAAGGATGAAGTGAATTAGTCTTCAAAAGGCTCTGCAGACCAGCAAAAACCAGGTACGTATTACTATATATTTGAATACAATTCTTAATTACCTACGTATTCAAAGGGTGAGAATAGTGGTTAGGTGTGTTGATCATCATATATATATATATTATTAATTCGAATGTCTTTACGATTTATGAATATATTTGGACATAAATTAGAATGGATAAGTATATTGATAGTAGGACACAACATGTTAACAAGTGATAAGTGTATATTTAGATATGTGTATTTATTTATAATATATAGTTGTGATTAGCCAACAATGATGCTTGCAGTAATTATTGAGCCTTATAAATAATGACTCCATTAATTCATTATAACATTAAAATAGTCTAATAGAATTCCCTCTATGGGATCCCGAAAGGTGTTTTGTACTCATATTATAGTAGAATCATTCAGGGTGAACAACAGGGAGGAAATGAATAACCCTTTGATTTAAGAATAAAATCATTATATCATATTTGGTCCAATTAGATGTTATCATCGAAATTTGTTGATCTCTAACGTTTCTAATGTCCTTTTGAGATGCATTTTGAATATGAGATTCATGTTTCAGTACTTCTGCAAAAAAGGGTTCATTACAAGTATCCTTCAGAAGAGCCTTAGTAAATATATAAACAATTTGATCCTTTGTAAGCACATACTCTAGTCTGAATTCATTCTTCAATACCTTCTCTCTTAAGAAATGATATCTAATATATATATACTTTGTTCTTGAATGCATTATTGGATTCTTTGAAATATTTATTGCACTTGTATTATCACAAAAGATAGGAATAGGCTCATCACATATCACTCCTATGTCTTTCAATGTTTGCTTCATCCATAATACCTGTGTGCAACAAGATGTTGTAGCAATGTACTAAGCTTCTGCAGTGGATAAATAAACTGAATCCTATTTCTTACTTAGCCATGAAACCAATCTTCCTCCAAGAAAGAATGCACCACCACTTGTACTCTTCTGTTCATCCACACAACCAGCCCAATCTGCATCGGTGTAAGCACTCAAAGTGAAATCAGTATCCTTAGGATACCACAAGCCATAATCCAGAGTGCCTTTTAGATATCTAAATATCCTCTTCACAACTGTAACATGTGCTTCTTTAGGTTCTAATTGAAATCTAGCAACCAAACATATTCAATGCATGATATCTGGTCTAGTAGCAGTAAGATACAACAGTCCACCAATCATAGATTTATACATGCTCTGATAAACTTTTGGAGATTCACCATCTTTACTCAGCTTGAATCCAGTCACCATAGGGGTACAGACTGGTTTCAAGTCATCCATTCCAAACTTCTTCAACAACTCTTTGACATACTTTGATTGCGAAATGAATATTCCCTTATCAGTTTGATTCACTTTTAAGTCCAAGGAAGAAATTCAACTCACCAATCATAGACATTTCAAACTCTTTTTGCATCTCCTTTGTAAATCTCTTGCACATACCTTCATTTCCTCAAAAAATGATATCATCAACATACATAACCACTATCAACATTTTGTTTCCTTCCACCTTGAAATAGAGATTACTGTCTATGGAGCCTTTGTTGAATCTTTGTTGTGTCAAATACCTGTCCAATCTTGCATACCATGCTCTGGGAGTCTGTTTAAGTCCATAAAATTCCTTTTTCAACTTACAGACGATGTCTAGTTTGTCTGATAACTAAAATCCCTCTGGTTGTTCCATGTACACCTCTTCTTCCAATTCTTGATTTAGGAATGTAGACTTAACATCCATCTGATATACCTTCAAATCTTTGTGAGTAGAAAATGCCAAAAACATCAAAATGGCCTTCATTCTTGCTACCAGGGAAAATGTCTCCTCAAATTCTATTCCTTCAACTCGTGAATAACCTTTTCATACTAGTCTTGCTTTGTTTCTCACAACTTCACCATTCTCATTCAACTTATTCCTGAACATCCATTTTGAACCAATTGCATTCTTGTTTACAAGTCTAGGAACCAATTCCCATGTTTGATTTTTCTCTATCTATTGCAATTCCTCTTTTATTGCTCTAACCCAACTTTCATCTTTGCATGCTTCACACACTGTTTTAGGTTCTATCTTTGAAAGTAGACACAAATTTACCTCAGCTACTACCACTTTGCTTCTTGTCTTTACACCTTCACTCTTGTGTCCAATTATCTATTCTTTAGGATGATTCTTCGGTACATACTTTGGAGTCTTAGGAGTAGGTTTTGAAGCTTCTTCTTCTTCTTCTTCTTCTTCTTCTTCTTCTTCCTTATTCTCTTATGGTACTTTTCTGTAGATAAGCTCATCCGGTTCAACTTCACTTATCTCAACTGGTTTGTGCATATCTTCATCAACTTTTACATTTGCACTCTGAAAAATCTTCCTCAATCTTTTATTGAAGCATCTATAAGCTTTTCTATTAGTTGAATATCCAAGGAAAATACCTTCATCACATCTATCATCAAAATTTTCAAGGTTCTCATCATCTCTTTTAATATAACATCTGCTTCCAAACACCTTAAATTACTTCACAGTAGGAATTTTACCAGTCCACAACTCATAAGGAGTCTTTGTGATGTTACCTCTAATTTGAACTCTGTTAAGAATATAAACAACAGTGTAGATTGCCTCTCTCCAATACACATCAAGTACATTCACCTCTTTCAACATAGTCCTTGCAACCTCTTGCACAGTCCGGTTCTTTCTCTCAACAACTCCATTCTACTGAGGAGTTCTAGGAGCAGAAAAATGTCTCTTTATGCCATGCTCTTCACAAAATGTATTAAACTCACTGGAAGTGAATTCTCCACCTCTATCTAACCTTAAACATTTGATTATCAGGTTCACTTCATTCTCTACCCTTGCCTTGAACACTTTGAATCTATCCAGTGCTTGAGCTTTCTCCCTAAGAAATGTAACCCATGTCATTCTAGAATAATCATCAATTAGAAGCATGAAATGCCTGTCACCATTAAGACTTCTTGTTCTTGTGGGACCATAGAGGTCTATATGAACTAGTTCCAACATTTCGATAGTTCCTTTAAAGCTACATCCTTTTTGATTTCCCAACTGACAACTTTTGCAAACAATATTGGTAGGCTTTGTGATTTTAGGCAAATCCCAGTAAACCTCTCTTGAACTGATCCTGATTAGATTATCAAAGTTTACATGTCACATCCTTTGGTGCCATATCCAAATTTCAGTAACTTGAGATATAAGACACTGGCCATCAACACCTTTAAGTTGATAAATGTCCCCATATGTTCTTCCTGCAACAACCACAGTTCCAAACCCTTTTTTGATATCACGGGTGTTATCCTGAAACAAAAGCTTGAATCCTTTGCTACACATTTGTTCAAAAATCAAAAGATTATTCCTTAAGCCCTTAACATAATAGACATCATCAATACTATGTTTTCCATCAAAATTAATTATTCTTTTTCCAATAATCTTAGCACCAGAATTATCTCCAAACATGACTAATCCACCATCATACTTTTTAAGTTTAGTAAACTTACTTTTGTCTCCGGTCATGTGATTTGAACAACCACTGTTAATCACCCAATAGTCTTCATCTTGTCTAGCATGAAAGGCAGTAACCAAAGTACCTTCCATCTCTTCCTTCTTGTTCTCTGGACCACTTTCCCTTGCACATCTTCCAAAGTTAGTAGATACTGATTTATTATCTAAGGCTATAAACAAGCATTCATCATTATCACCCTCAAAATCAGATTCATCATTAAAAATTCTAGCATCTTCTCTAACATAGTACAATCTGTTGAACTTCTTATCCTTTTTGTCTTTATTGTCTTTGTTCTTCTTTTGTATAACTCTATTTTGACATCTTGAAGCATAGTGACCAATATTTCCACAATTGAAACATTTAAAAGGTAACATACCTTTGTACTTACTGGTACCTTTCTTCATCTTCCTTGTAAAGTTTTCTTCCAACTCCTCTGAACCATCACTATCTAGATCATCTTCTGCCTTTGTGGCTTTAAAGGATGATTCTATCTTCTCCTTTTCCTTTCCAAATTTTCTCATTTAAAATGCAGTTAAGGAGTTAAATAGCTGTTCTTTAGTAAACTTCTTAGGATCATACACTTCCTCAATAGCTGAAACCTTATCATTGTAACTCTCCGGTAGAGTCATCGAAATATTCTCCATTACATCTTCATCTATCAGAGTACCACCTCGATTTTTAACTCATTCACTGCAATATCAACCCTCTGAAAATAGCTTGCAATATATTCACCTTCTTCCATTTTCAAGTTCTCATATCTACACTTAGCTGTTAGCTTCTTTGACAATTTCACTCTATCATTTCCTTCATAGCTATCTTCCAACTTTTTCCAAACTTCATAAGCAGTGCTCAAAGAAATAAATTTTGTCCGCTTGGTCTTAGATAAAGCACTATAGATTGCATACTTTTCTTTTTTATTTTCCTCATAGGCAAAAATATCATATGTAGAAGAAGGACCACTTGTCAGTGAAACATACTTTGTCTCAATAGCTTTCCAAGTCTTGTAACCAAGAGAGATCAAGTAACCTCTCATATGCACTTTCCAGTCATTGTAGTCAAATCCATCAAACATAGGGATTGACAATTTGTGCGCCATTGGATCTACCTCAAGCGGTTAAGCTCTTCTCTGAGGAACCAAAGCTCTGATACCAATTGTTGAAAGGCACAAGACAACTAAGAGTGGGGGTGAATCGGTTGTCACCAAACTCAAACACTTATCAACTTCACATCCACTTTATTTTGTTATTAAGTATGAACATGAAATGCAAATAATAGAAAGCAATATCAACACAGAAACACCAGATTTACGTGGAAAACCTAATAAGGGAAAAACCATGGTGAGGATTAAATCACAATATAAAGTAATTGCAAAATTGATTACAAAGAGGCTCATTGCCCAAGAGGACTCACTATCTGGATACAAGGCTCACTTCCTATAGATAGGTCTCTCTATCCAACAAGGAGGCTCATTGCCTACAGATACAAAAGATAATAGAAAAATCCACCACAAAAAATTAAACACATCCACACCTTGAACAAAAGATTGCAGACACCATCAACTCACTGCTTTTAGGAGTCTAACACATTAAAGTACTACTACCTCAATTCACTTTTGCACACTTTTGCTTCTAACACTTGTGACATTCTTGATACATCAATCCATAACATCTCGACTTGTATTTATACCATCTTCAACCTTAGAAAATTTCTCCAAGGTTGGATACACATGCTTCATTTTACAAATTCAAATTAGGTTGGCAACTCAACATTCCCGCAGTGGAAGAGAATGAGAGTAGACCAAACCAACAATTAACCAAGACCGAAAACAATGTCTTAGATCAATCACATGCTTCCTCAATTGATACATATCCTTCACATGACGTGTAGACACTAGGTCGGCCAAACCTAATGAAAACACAAATAAAATTTGAAGTACACACTTCTGCAACAAGAAGATAACATGCGGACCACATAACACGTTTCACCAAACACTGGAACATATCTCAAATATCTTCAAATTCATCCACAACAAATGGAGAAACTTCCATACACAAAACACCTTCCATCAATCCATCCAAACTGCATAGACACACACAATAACTCTGAAACTTGTCTTCCGGAGCACCAAACCACAAACACTTTTGTCAGAACATAGATAACATCATTACAAGCCTTTTACCAGATCCGTAAGACCAAAAAAAACTAGCGGAGGACTACGAAGCAGAAACATTTCTCCCAGTCATAGACAAACAACTCTGCTAGACCAATTCACACACTGATGAACACAACTTTTACTCTGCATCAAACTAGAAACTACAATCTAAGATATATCACCAACAAATTCCCATAAACAACACTTCAAATCCGTACAAGCATAGGATCAACACAAAAGAAATGCGGAGCACAAACTTGAGCTCATTCTGAACATACACAACTCTGTCTTCTCAAAAGCACTTGGTAACTCACCATATTAGTACACTTGCAATACCATAAAGATAGCTCCATGTACTCACGCCATCTCAACAGTATCTCAACTATACATGCACAACCTACAATCACTTGTATCCTTTCCCTGCAACAACTTGTACCATTTTGACATCAATGACAACATTAATGACAACACCACCATACTCATTCATACTTGCAACAAGTGCAAGGTGACATTTTCAATCCGAAACCCAATTTTGACAAAATGCGGGGAGCAAGATTGGGAGGACACCAAAACTTGAACTTGCTCAAGGTGTCAAGTGCCTATGATAGGCCAAAACCCGAACCAGATAGAACAAAAAAAGAACAAGTCAAAACATGGGAATCAAAATTGGAACAAAAACTAGAACTCAAACTTTTAAAAGTGTCAAGTGCTAATGACGGTCTAAAACCCAATCTCGAAAGAACATAGAAAACAAAGACTTGGGAGGAAAAAGACAACTCCCAAAGCCCGAACAAGAACACTAGAGACAAAAACAATAAAGGGGGACCCATTTTGACCAAAAACAAAATGGGGTGGTTATGTAGGGCATAACACTTTCCAAATCCTTGAGGTGGTTCTCTCTCTTCTTAGAGAATATAGTTAAGTCATCCAAATAGATGACTATGATTTTATTGTTCAAATATCTGAAGGATAGATCCATAGCCCTTTGAAATGTAGCCCCATCATTAATCATCCCAAAGGGCATTCTATTATAAGGAAATTTTCTCTAAGGGGTTACAAAAGTAGTTTTATGTTGATCTTCCTTATCCACATTGATATGTTTGTACGCTAAGAAACCATCTAACATTGACATCATCTTAGATCTTGCTATGGTTTGCAACACGTGATCCATCATGGGCAACAAATAATTATCCTCTAGGGAGGATTGGTTTAAATTTCTAAAGTCAACACATATCTTGATTTCCCCATTTTCTTGCATATTGGTACAATGTTTTCCACCCATCTGGAGTGATGGATGGGATAGATGATCCTTTATTTAAGCATCTTATTAGTTTCTTGAAAGATAGAATTAGTAATCTTGGGATTATAATTCCCCTGCTTCTGTTTGAAAGGTGACATTCCAAGTTTAAGAGGAATGTGATGTTGCAATTTTCACCCATGAAGTTCTTCAGATCATCATAACACCAAGCGAAGACATCCACATATTTCACTAGTAATGAAATCAACTTGGTTCTCTCGTCAGGGGTACAACATTTTCCTATGTATACCAGTTTAGGATTATCTAGTGTCCTAATAATTACAATTTTGTACTTACCATAACTATTAACAACTTCTAACATCTTTTTCTTGACGCATCTGTCATGTTTATCAAATAGTTTCTCTAAAGAAACCAATCCTTTAGGTATCTTTTTTCCTTTTAATTGAACCATACTTTCTTCTAATTCCTTCTTCTTGTTTGGAAAAAACTCACCACACATAGTCTCGCTTCCTTTGAAATGCATTTCAACAAACATTTATTTGCATGCTAAGAAATCTTGTATTTGCTTATCATTTTCAAAAATCTGCCAATGTTCCACATTTTCTGAGACATTGGGTCAGTAAACCATTTCAGTTTGATATGAGATATCTTTGAAATCGAGGTGAGGGAGTAATAGGGAAGCAAATACAACCAAAGAATCTTCTTTAGTAGTCTGATCTCTTCAAACCGCTTCAATGGAGAAGGCATCAAATAATTTTATTTCATCCTAGACTCTATTCTTGTAGTTCCTCAATCTCTTAGTCTTAACAATGAAAAATTTCCTCACCTATTTGACAATCAATTCAATGTCCCCTACTACTCCTAGCTTTTTAATACATTTTTCTTTAGAAGCCACCATGTCCAATAACAAAGCTTTGTAACCAACATTATTATTCGTGTTCTTAAGCTCCAATTTATATGAATAGGGGAATTTATCCTCGTCAAGCGATACCAATACAACTTTGGCACCAAAACCCGAATTAGAACAACTACCGTAAAACTCTAATGTCCATAATTATGAGGATATATCGGGACCTGAGAAACCTTCATCTTTAAGATTTTTTGAAAATAACATATAGTTACCAAACTCTGATTCTTCATATAAAATTTGAGATTGTAGATCATCCAATTTTAGGACCATGAACTTGGCTTTAGGCTCAAGTTCGAGGCAAACCTTTTTATTTCCAAGTGGAATTATTGCATGAGACCAATCCAAATAAATTTCTCCTCCTAGGTCCTTACATAAAATTCAACTCAACAACATACCATAGCTTGATGGGATATCAACAACAATAATTTTTAGCTTAAGCCTCTTATTAAGGTGAGCGACTGATGACACCTAAGCATATTTAATCCATCTGACTAGAGGAACCTGTTTAACATCCATTGAGTAACATTTCCCAAAGGTCTTTTTCAAAGAGAACCTAAGGGATTTGACTATGGGAACCGACATTACGTTGTCTGAAGCTCCAAGATCTATGATGCAATCACTCAACATATGGTCATTTATGCATAGGGATACATAGAAAGGGTTGTGCTTCAAATCAATAACATTAGGAGAATGATATTTGGTGTTGGAAGACAAAGCGAAGGATGAGGCTTCATGATTTACCAAGTATTATTCTACTAGATTAGTTTCATATCATTATGACTTAACAAATTTCACCAACCTATCCAGCTCACTAGGGTTTAATTTTAATTATTTAGCTAATGATATCTGCATTTTGGAGTTTTTGCAGTAATCTACTATATCAAAAGGGCCCGTATTCCTATCTAGGGTCTGAACAGATGGAATTTTATGGACAACCTCTAGAATTTTATAAGAACTAGATGTAAAAGGAGTGTTTTTGAAAGTAGTGGACTTTTGAGCACTTGGCATACCTTTTTGGCTGATGTTTTGCTTCCCTTAGGTGAGCAAAGTGCAAGAAACATCATGTAGATTGGTATACACATTGCCACCTTTTTCAAAATTAGGAGTGAATTCAAAGAAATTAACTTCAGAGTCACCATATCCTCCTTATTTGTTCTCTTCTATATTGACTTCATCTACTATTTTTTGAGTTGTCATCATTTGCATGTGTCTACTCATTTCAAGGCATGTAGTTTCATCATGGTCTACCATCAAATGAAAACTAAACATATTTCCTTTTCCTGTGCTTGGAGGCACCTCTATTGCCAACCACTGTTGCGTAGGAGGTAGATGCAATTACCTATTGTTCACCCCAAATTGTTGGTTGGGGTTTCTTCTTGAGATGTCATGATATGGCTGTTGATAAGATTGAATTTTCTTAAGTATCTACCTCTTTAAAGTGATTATATCATTTGAAAGCTTTTGAATTATGGGGTCAATAGATGTCGAAGGTTGAGCGTCACCTGTTTGGAGTTCTCTCTTCCATTTGTCGGCTTTGATACAATCATCCTCCAACTCAATTGCCAAGGCTTGAGCAACATCTAAATTTTCCACCCAATCTCTCCTCAAATGAAAACTTATATCTAGGGGTGTGACATTAACAAAGAAACATTTCAAATTCTTTGTAGAAGGTCTCTTTTCTTGCTCAATCCGGTTGAATAATTTATTAAATTGAGCCACAAACTCTCTCATTGGCTGATGAATCTCTTTCTTCAATTAAGTAAGCTTGGCTAAAAGTGTGTGCTCATCTTTATAACTTTTAAATTGATATTCAAACTTTGTTCTCATAACATCCCAAGAATTGATAGATCCATTAGGAAAATGATAAAACCATTATGCAATCACATTTTCCAACGATTCTACAAAAAGTCTCACAACCATGCCTTCATGCTGAACTCCCAAAACACCACAAGCGACAAAGAAGGCGTTTAGATGTTCATCAGTAGTGATCTTTTTGTCTCATTTGAATTATGGAAAATTTTTCTAGATCCTTTAGGGAGATCATGCATTTGAACTCCAAGGGACAAGGTCCTATGACTGCTCCCCATGGAACAACAATTTCGTGCAAGACAAGTGCTTGAAAAGTAGAAAATTGGTCGGTAGAGGGGATGGGTATCTTCCTTGTAGGTGAAGAGGGTCTAATACTTGATATTATCTTTCTCTGAGGCCTCAAGGTCTCTTCAAACTCACCTCTTTGTACAAATTCAAAAATGGGATCGAAGATACCCTTCCTCTTGTCACCTCTGGTATATCACTTGAACTCCAGTGTGGCTAGGTATTTTAAAACTAGGATAACTAGAAAACTGAATCTTTCTTGACTCTTCCCTAGTAGAGTCGCCAAAAATCTATTGGTTGATAGATTTGTCCTTTAAGCAATAAACTTATATTGACTCCATTCTGCCCAAAAAAATAACTAATCGATTATCAATAGTTGGAGAGATCACCATTGCATTGGTGATCTTCCTCTAAATTTTAGTTGAGGTACAACTCCCTCTTCTGATATAATTTTGATCTTCTAGAATTTTATGAAATTTGGGGTATGCTTTTGACTAGAAAGAAGGAAAGGTAGACTAACATTTATTCATAGCCATGAAATAGATGTGATTGAAATTTATTTAAAATGACTAACAAAGTTGAAAAGTAAATGGGAAAACCATCAATATCATGACTCACAGATCAGGTTATCAATAGTAAGTTGACTCGACTCACAATTTCAACATTCACTAAAGATATATGAAAAAACACCAAAGAATAGGACATCCTCATAGGGAAGGAGTATTCATAAAACCTATCTAAGCTCATAGACTTATTCATAAGCATTAAGTATTTCACTCAAAATTTACTACTCACAGACAATAAACATCTACAACAAATAATTAAAACTGAAAAACTGATCCTTCAATTAAGATCAATTCTCTCATGCATCACAGTGCTAAGGGGATCAAAATCTCAGACCCTTGCAATGTCCAAATAAAACATATTTATAGTTTTAAAAATATAACTGCCACCGAAGTTTTGAAATAACTGAAAGAAATTGATTCTTTGAAAGAATCATAAACATTAAGTTCATAATAACATAAACAACTAAAATAATTGCCAAGAAGATTCAAAAATAAGTTTATTACTAAGATGGTTGACCATTTGGATCACTAAGGACTTCTAATATTGACATCTATTGAGTTGAAGCCACACATGATTTGTAATCATTTAATGCTTGTGTAATGATGAGAATCTCATTTTGTTGTGGGATGATCACATTCTTTGTCCTCGACTATCAGGTTGCCTTGTTAATAGGAATGGGCTCCAACTTACGTGCGATAAGGATAGGAGAGTCCTCAGGCTAGGTTAATGAAAAATTGATCCTAGCTAACTTCTTCAATGTTTCCTTATCAAACACCTGTTCCCCTGACAAAGTATCAACTACTTTCAGGAATCCATCTTTTAGCTCCTCAATCGTGGCAGGATCTCTGTTGTCATCCTTCATTATTTGATATATAAAATAAGAGACGTATTATTGAAATTGTTGTTGGGGCAGTTACATTCCTTCATCAACTCAAGCGTTGTTCCATAAAGTTTTGTCGTATGATAGAAAGCTTCCATTCTATGGTCTTTTTCCACATAACAACCTGGGGGTCATCTTTAGATGAAATGATTTTCTCTGAAGCAACTTTCTCCATACCCATTGTAACGATCTCAACTAATTCTTGATCAGTCTATATCCATTGTGATTCCTCCCACTTACAATTGACCAACTCTAATGTAATTGAATTCCTCAAAAGTATAAATTCATCATATACCTTCTTCAGGTTTTCAATAATAGGACCTTTCATTTTTCATTTTAGGTACCCACTCCCAAACGACCTTTCATAATAACTATCCCTCTGAATCTTACTCATCAAGGCCTTTCCAGCTATGAAATTGGGATCAAAGGTAGGGCTTTCCTCATTGAGAGGTTGAGGAGAAGGGTCAATTAAAGTCCTGAGACAACTAGAGAGAAGTTCTACCATTTCATTCAATTTGTCTTTATCTTATTTATCTTTCTCCGTTTTCTCTACTAACATGGAGGTTGTGACTTGAAAATTATGGATATCCCCATCTCTACTAGGTGGACATAAATCCACTTTTTTTATACTGTAATCAACTATGGTAGCCTAATCAAGACCTTTTTGTGCTTACGCTTGTGCAATTTCCATAAATAGATGTCCAAAAGCTTTATCTTCCATTAACCTAGAAGTTGTCTTTAACTTCTCGAATTTAGGGGTTTTCTGTAATAGCTTTCCAACTACATCCTCTTCTAGCAAACTAATAGGTACTATTCTCCTCTTCTGAGAGGGAATTTTCTAACCAGGAAGGGGCATAAAAGGTAGCATTAAGGTTATGAGAAGTCCCAACTATAGAGGAGTGAAAAACTCTATTAAGAGGAGTCCTTGTTGCACTTTACAAACCAAAATAAGTTGGAGCTTTACCCTTTTGTGCGCTCCCTTATGGCATGTCCTAAGATTTTTCAAGTTGCTCTTCATGAGTCTCCACATTTTCTCTTTCAGTTTCTTGCCTTTTTTCACCTTCTTCTTGTTGCTGCTCAATCTCTTTCTTGTCTAGTTTTTAGTTGTGATGTCAAGGAGAGGGCCTTCACTTCATGTTTTCTCAAGACCTTTGTTCTTCACAAGAAGATCTTCTCCATCTCCACTATCACTTGATGATGTTATGCTTAGTGTCGGTGCTGTCACTAATATTGAAGGAGTTGCACTTGCATGACTAGATCTAGTTTGCTCTCCAACTCCTCTCTTGTCTTTTGTTGGGGATTTTGTAGTTTCTCCCTTCTTTTGGGCAAGCCACATTTGAGTTCTCCTTAAGAGTACTGTAGTCCTGACATTTAAATCCTTGTTTTCTAGATATTATACCAATCAATTGATTGCAGGGGTTACATTTGTACCTTGCTAATATAAATGGGATAAATCAGATCAGAACCATCATCTTCAAATCCTTTTATATTCCATCCCTATTTAAATTTAAAAATCTAGCCTAGAGTAAGCCTCATCCAATCCCCTTTTCTCACTTTATTATCATTGACACAATCAACCTAGGAATCTTCTAGATGTGGCACATGGTAAAATCCAGGACCAAGATGAAGATTACTTCTTACAAAGTTTTTACTATCAAATGGGAATCTTCTTTCATAAGTGAGGAAAGTATATTTCGCAATCTCTTTCCCTAGGTTGAGGGCATTAGACTGATATTTACATTGATGATAACCCAAGCCGATAGGGAAGGGAATGCCCACCTTCTTTCTTTTTGCACATCTTTTATTCACTTCTACTACTTGGTGGCATATCTCTATCAAAATAAACTTATCTTCCACATACTTGGGCAACTTAAGGGGAAACTCATCAAACCCACCAACCCTTAAGTATGTAAACCTCTGAAATTGAATAAAGAGACTACCATATTTAATAATCAATTGGAAAGCTTTAGGAGATACCCTCTGGCCCAAATCACCTTGTAGCTCCCTAAGCAATTTCATAGTAAATACATCATTTACCCTTAATTTTTTTTTGTAACTCTGTTCAAGCTACAAATCAGGGTAGTAATCATAAATTTGAATTTGTTCATCATAATCCTCTACAGGGTTCAATCCTGTACATGGTTTGGTACAAGCCAAGGCATAAAAGAGATAGGATGACATGTAAAAACTTTTGTTGATAGAAAAATTATATATCATGTTGTGCAACTAGTTGCTAATTAAGGTTGCCCAGTCCAAATATTTTTTCCCTGCACAAATTACTTGAACAAAAAAGAACATCCATTCTTCAAAATCATGTGCATTCATAGTTCCTCCTACTCTATGCAACAACACAATGATGTCTAAAATTTCCTCCCTAAAATGAGACTTATGCATCTTTTTAGGCAATTGAGATTTTCCCCTTCTCAAGGGATCAAACCACTCCTTGGCAATACAATTCTGATCTAGTAACCCTTCTTTCAGAAAATTGGCATCGTGACAAGGTAAAATCAAATTCAGCATACACTTCTCTTTTAGGAATCTAGAAGCACCCACTAATGGTAGCCCTATCTAAAGTTATCAACAAGTTGTTGTCCTCGGTATGAATTTCCTTGGTTTCAGGGTTATAGTACATTATGCATTCTAATACAAGGTCTGTGCATTGCACAACCACTAGGAAAGTGATGAATTACAATAAACCACTCTCTACCAATCTTTGAGTAATGGGAGGCCTCTTTGGTTTGTTAATTCTTCCCATAACTCCCCCAATTAATATGGCCTAACCTAGTATCTCCTATTTTTGGTAATGAACTGTCTAGGCCAGACAAGTGTTCGTATCCAAGGTATTTGTACTTCATTTTGCATCAAAGTTTTCATTTCAATTCAAAAAGGAATTTGACAATGCTTTCCTTTTGTATAAATATTAATCTTTTATCACCGGGAGAAGATTTGGGAAGCTCACTTACCCAATATTATGCCGCTAATTCTAGCTGAATTACCCTTTCACATGTCGACTATATCTCTGCTTCTCTTCACTTATGGGAGCCCGATTCTCTTCTTAACAATAAAAATAACCATGCCACAAAAAGCACCTTAATTCACACATGATCAAGCATTTATTTTGCCCACTTCGGCTCTGACAACATTAAATTCGTGACAAGTAGGCCACTTGGCGCCAATTCCAAACTCTGTAATGTACTTGATATGATCAGACTTTCAAAATGCTTTCAGAACTAGCCCAAGACCCGCCAAGGTTCGAAAACTTTACCTAAGTCCGCTTAAGATACTCTTCCCTTTATTTCGTACAACTTTCCTTAGTTAGAATTAGGATAGGTTATAAAACTTCCTTCAACTTTGAAAAGGTTTTCAAAACGTCAAGAGTCCCACTTTCCTTTTCTTTAGATACTTGTTCTATTTCATAGAAAGCTTGTTTGGAAAATATGTAGGTTAGAAAACCCTCGCGACATTTGAAAGAATATTAACAATTTAACAAAAGACTGACTGAGAAGATAACTTAAGAAAACAAATGGATTGATAAAGGTTGGAGTTGATGAAATGACAAGTTGGGGGTACATCATTGGAGGCTGATATGGTTTTAAAGACTTAGTCAATAACTGATGGGAAAAAATGAAATGTGAAATAACGAAGGATAAAGGTAGCGACGATTGAATGATTATGAACTCCACACTTATACTAAGATTTAGGCAACAATAATAAAATGTAAGTACTACTTGTCTTGTATGAAGTAGTTGGACAATAGTTTGTTGTGAGTATAGACTTAAAAAATAGTCCATACAAGTAGTATGTAGCTAGATGATGTTAGAACTCAGATGATGCATAATGCATTTACGTAATAGTTTTTTACTCTATCTTTAATACATTTTTCTCACTTTTGTTTTAAATATGGTAGTGTTGAATGAGTGTTTGTTGCTAGATTATGTTGTCTTTCGTTAGACTCCTTGGTTTAGACTGGAGTACTATTCTTTATTAGATTCAAAGCATTTGTAGAGAGTTGAACAAGTTAGCAAAATTCTATTATACTAGTTTCATGAATAAGAGGTTCAATTTCATGTAAAAGTTTAGGTTTGCACTTGCAAACATGAACAAAAACCCTACATAGTCCAATTTCATGTCAACAATAATCATTCAATAGATTCTAAAATTATAACATCACGACAAATAGTCTTTTGACATCTACACAATAATATCTTCAACAAATCAAGAGCTAAATAACCATATTTAATTTATTTTTTATTTTTTATATTTATTATAATTTTCTTAATTCAATTAAGTAATCCAATTGTTTAAATAATTGCTGAGATTTATCCTCCAAAACATACTTTCTCCAAATTGATAGACTAAACTCTCTATTCATCTCCATTTAAAAAAACCCAAAAGAAACACATACGTCACCCATGACCACAAACACAAGGACTTTGAAAAAACACGTTTGGGGTTTGGAAAGGCTCAGAGATTATAAAATGATAGGTAGCTGCCACTAATTTCAGACTTGGCATGTTAAGTAGTGAAAACGCCAGAATCATCTAGGACATTCTATCAGCAA
>VDFB02157621.1:0-22848 GCA_007258455.2 Sequoia sempervirens | reverse complement strand
AAGAGAAGGAACTATGTGCAAATAATTATATTTTACTATAAATGAAATAAAATATACCATTTCAAAACTATTTTCTTCTTGGAATGTGTGTTCTCTTATGAACTATAATTTTTTTAGTTGTGTTTAACAATAAGTGAATTCTTTTTCTATGTCTATATATCTGGGTACTTCACAAGTTGGTATTGTGTGGTCAAACCCCTATAGATTAAAACTTGTGTTTCTACAACAGATTTTTTTGGTTCTTGTAGCGACTAATTATTTAGTGTGTAGGATGTTTTTATTACTTCTAACCAAATATTTATCTTACAACAATATTTTATGACCTTTGCAAAGCTTGCGTGGATTGCTTACGATAACACAACCTCCCTTCTCCATGTGCTAGCTCCAGTTTCGTAAGGTTATGAGCACTTACAATATGGTTGGGTTTCATCGGAGGTTGAGACACCTTTTCTAAAATTCCCACACATTTTAAACACCTTGTGAGGAAAAGGGGACTGCCAATACTATCAATTGATGTTTCCAAGGGATAAGAGGTGTGTAGACTCACAACACCACCTGAAGTTCTCTTTTCTCATTACCTTTTTTCATGCATCTGTAACATTTTGACAAGATTCAGCTTTCTCCAACATCACACTCCCATACTCTACTATGCCAACAAATGGTATTGAACATCAATGCACGTTTAGTACTCATGTGCAAACCCAAGATCTTTGTTAGATGTATGACACTCTCTCTATCACATGTAGTTGTAATAGGCCCTCAAATCAGCCCCAAACTTGTGTAAATTAAAATTTAACCTACCTATAAACTTTCATTACATTAAATGAGCCAAAAAAGAGAGTAAAATATGTGTGATATAAAGTTCTAGGTTACATAAAATATAACTACTTAAATGAAAACCTAGATACATGTAGCAATAGAAATAACAAAAAATAAGGAATCTAATACCAAACGATGGAGCTCCTTACCTAGGATATTATTGTGATATGTGAACATCTATGTGATGCATTGTAATCCTTATTATGCACTGCAGTCCTAGTCGCACACTGTTGTCTAGAAAATTTACAAAATTACACATCTTGTAGCGAATTGGACCTCGTCAATGCAATGGGAGCGGCCAAAAACCTAAGAATTGACTGTTATTTTTGTGAAAAATCTGAGACTGAACTTTTTGGTGATTTTTTTGGGCCACGCAAAACTAGGAAAAAAATTATGCATTTGTACAAATCCATACATCGTATGAGTCATACAGGTATAGTCACCATTAGGTCCTATGCAAGACACAAATCTAGAAGAGATCCGGTAAAAGAAAATTGGAACAATTTGTGAAAAAGTCTGATGATTGCTAAAAATGGCTGATGCTCTAGAATATTCTTGAGAATCTTCCCTCGCATTTAGCACTCTTCCCACTATAGCCAACTCCCATCATTGTCTCCCTCCAGCGTCGCTCCCCTACACTTGGATGTCATCCTACCTTGTTGTTGCCTTCACCCTAGTCATGTTGGTGATCAAAGGCTAACAAGAACCCATCCAATGCCCAGTAGCTGGCCCCTTGGTCCACGATAGGACTAGGCACTGCTTTTTAACATTGATCATCACCGTGTGGATAGAACTCTAACGAATGGAAGAATGTTCAATGATGTGTATTTAAGAAAACTAAACATAAATATACTCATGCAAAAGACTAATGAAACATAGATATGTATTCAGTTAAAATTTTTAATAAAAATCACCTAAATACTATAATCAAATCATGTATTTTCGCATGAGAAAGGCTCGACCACCCTTATGGGCCCACATGTCAACTTGTCTCCTTAATGACCAAATGGGAAATGTTTAGAGGTAGGTACAAACAATAAGGTTTAAATTGTGCACAATTGGTCAATACAATGTTGAGTTGGAATAAATGACCAAAAGAACATATTTTAAAATCTCACATCTTACAAACTTAACATGGTGCATCGTCGGTTGTAGGAAATGCTAAGGTGGAGAGGATAGCCAATGATGCAATAGTTCAAAATAAGTTCCTCTAACATAATTACTCTCATAAAAATGAAAGCGGGTTGCCTATGCATTAATTATTATTATTTGTAGAATTTATAATGGAAATTCATTATCGCTTGGGGAGGTACGCTAGGCGTTATTTTTAAACACAAATAAATCACGAAGTGTGAATATTTGTCATATTATTATATTTGTATAGATTGATCCATCAAAAAAAATAATGTCATAAATGCAATTCGTGAATCTACTCTTTAAGCACATAATAAAATTTCACATACCACACATTTAACATTTATCATATAGATGACAGTTTTATGGTAAAATTTTGATAAATATTATCAACAGGGCCCATTGAAGTTTGAAATATGGACTCATCCCATGCCTCCCGTGCTTCTCACTCAGCTGAAAATTCTAATGCCCGCTCTGCTACGAGTTTGAATGACCTCTCCCCCCGCCTAACCCGCTCCCTTGCGTTGAACCAGTAGCCTATCTTCTCTATGCCAAGGGTGCGATTTGACTATAGATCTTGAGGGTGATACGCTTGCTTTCTCTCAGCAACATGTTTTATCTTCTGTGGTGGAGGATGTAGCTACCCCTAGGTCTCCTTCTATGGGGACGTTTGTGGGATCTCCTACCGTTAATGGCTTTGTTGTGGCTCCTTCACTTGTTGATGAGCTATGCCATCCACAAAGGACGGGTGGGCTCTGTGCTCCCTCTGATTTGTGCCAGTGTTGCTCCTATGATTTCTCTTGGTGAAGATGTCTCTGACGACATTGATTTCTTCTCCGACACGGGACTAATCTGCAGGTTTTTCAATTCGTGGTCTTCCCTCCCGGATCTGCACGTGTGGATCTCGACGCATTGGACACCATTAGTGGAGGGTAAGATTTAGATTTACCCTTTTTCCAGAGGTTTTTCATTGTTTTCTTTTGTTCTTTTGAGGATAGACAAGCAGTCTTGGATCATGGTTTTTGGGAATGGGTTTCTCATCCCCTATCCATAAGGCCTTGGGTTCATTCCTTCAACCCCTTGAAGGAACCCATTAATGTCATGCCTGTTTGGGTGAATTTCCTTATCTTCCCTTATAGTTATGGTGTCCCTCTACTTTTGAATGTATTGGTAATGCTCTAGGTCGGTTCTTGAAAGTGGATTGTGCTTCCAAGAACTTTACCCACACCTCCTTCGCTCGAATTTTGGTGGAGGTTGATTTGAGTTGGGAATTACCTGGTGAGGTTGTGCTTCAAGTTAATTTGGTTGGTCTTGGTCTCATCTTGTGGACTAGGAAGGTATCTCATTTCCTTGCAAACATTGTTTTGCTATTGGAAACTTGGATCGTGACTGTCCTCGAGGCTCTCGTCACGTTTCTTCCTCCACTTGGTGGAAGAATGCTCTCCATGACCATCTTATTGTGTACCCTAATGATGTCTCTTCTACTAATAGTGAGGATTCTAGACCTCCTCCTCCTTCTGCTCAAAAAATTAATCCTATTGTTGTCTGTGCTGCCTCCCCTGTGGTTCATGCTGATCTCAAGGTTGTTTCTACTATGACTCATGTTGTTGAAGGTGCTAGCTCTCCCAAGACCCCTACTATTATTGCTCTAATTCTGAACAAGGCTGCCTCGAATGTGATTCCTATTGCTCCAGCCTTGGATATGGAAGTTTCACCTGAGGTTCCTGTTGCTCCATGTGTTAGCCACTCCTAAGGGGATTCTCCCCCTTCTTGTCTTAATTCTTCAAATCCGGTTGATTCTTCTTGGATAGTTTTGCAACGAAGGAATAAATGTACTCCTAAGAAGGACTCTATTTTTCTTAACAAGCCCTCGGGGGCAAAGTTGTAGGGTTCAAGCGCTAGTCTCTCTTGTTATGTTTTTTTGCTATTTTTTGTAACGGGATTAGGGCCATTTTGTGCTTTTTTAATCTAAAATAAGACCCATTGAAGGTTTTCCAAAAAAATATCTTTGAAGAAATAAAACCAAATTAATCTCTCAATTCCAATTATGATGGTGTCTTGTGCGCAAATCTAGAAGCTTAGGGTATTGGATTTGTCATCAAGGAATGTCCTTGATGGCTAGTAAGGGTGGGCTCAAAATACTTGCTAAGTGAATAAATAATGTGTGTAAGGCATAAGTATTCCTTGTGGGTCTATAATTGGTGATCCAAAGTGGCGTTAAACCCATTCACAATGAGGGTGATTCTTCAAGGGCCCAAAATTGAATAGACATATATTTCAAAGTTCAATGATGATTTAGTGGCCTAGCACATAACCCCATATGTTTTGAAATGATAAAATATATCTCCAAATTAAACCAAATGTGGTGGGATTATTCAATCAATTATTAGAGCCTCTTGATTTTTATATTATGTTTGTTTGACTATTTTCAAATTGTCCATCCCCTCCCATGTTTATCACTGTGCAAGTTGATCTAGGTTAGTGGAGTTCATGACAACACCAAAGCCGCCTCAAAATTTTGGAGAAGCCAGGGGAAACCAAGAAAGTTGTAGAGTGCTACAACAACCCTTGCAATAGTGAACTAATAATTCTAGTGTATTCATGTACCACTTACAATGCCCAAGATCATTTTGTGGTGTTATTTTCATGTGAAATATTTAGGGGTTGTTAAATATATCTTAGGCAATAAAATAAATTATAGAGATCAAGTTGAAAAAGTATTTTTCCGAGTTAGGGTATGTGTTTGGAGGCTATTTCGCAATGGTTTTTGATGTATGACTACAAGTTGGTGAACATTGCCTTCCCTATCAATAATAATTTATCTTTGGATCAGAACCGTAAGTTAGGTGATAATTTTGAGGTTATATATAATGCTTGTTATGCTTCTGTCCTAGCTATCATTTTGTGTGCGGTGGTATGTACTAGATTAGATATTGTAGAAGTATTGGGATTTTTTACCAAGATTGTACGCCTAACCCTCATATAAAGTGTTATAATTATCTGAAGATTTAATTCAGATATTTGTGATGAAATTATTATCACTATTTATGTTTTCATGGGACCAATCATGTGGGAAAGATCTTGTGTGTATTTTTTTTCTTTATTAAGATTGGGATGGTAATTTAGACTATGTAAGGTCTATGAGCCGTTATGTGTTAACTATGTTTGGAGGTGTAGTTAGTTGGATGAGTGAGAGGCAATGGGAAACTAAATTATACACTACAAATTATATTACTTGGTTGGAACACTTACCTATAATGAGGCAGTTTGGTCACAGAGATCCCATTCAAGTATTGGTTTTGGTTGTAATAAGGCGAGGATTATTTGTGGAAGTCAAAGGGCTATTTATTTCTCGGACAATCCTATGCAGTGTGTTCATACTAACGGTATATATGTTTCTTAATTCTTTGTCCTTGAGATGTTTGAGAATGTTAAGATTGTGATTCATAAGTTGGACACTTCGGGTTTTGTTTAAGATTCTTATGAAACAAATAAGCACAAATATTTTTTGTTGGTGAAGGGACCTTATGGACCTTGCCTCATCTTGTATGTAGTTTATTTTATAGTATTTCATAATATGTCATCGAATTTTTATATCAAGTTAGATCACGTCAGGATTAGCGTGTTTTCCCTTGCAATTCATATTTATAATATTTACGTCTCCAACAATTTGGGACGAAATACATTGGAACATGGAAGTTCCCATTGGATCTTGGTATAAATGATCTAATTAGTATTATTCTCTAGGATACTTGAGATGCTATTAAATGGATATTGAAGTAAGGGAGGTCGCATAAAAATAACAACACTATGATTTGTAGTCGTCATTATCATAAGGGTAATCGAGAATCTCCTTTGTGAATTGTTTGGGAGCTATTTTTGTCAGAGCAGGGCATCTTCTCACAATGACAAGTGCCTCGATAGCTTCCATCTTTATGATGGGGTACTAGTATTAAGGAGTGGTTTCTACTGGAATTATGATTCAAAGTTCTTTAAGTCTCTAGCATTTTTAGAATGCCATATGTTGGAACATGGACCCCATGGGATCTTGGTAGGAATTATTTAATAAGAATTATTCTCTAGGATAGTTGAGATAATATTAAAAGGACATTGCGGTAAGGGAGGTTGCATAAAACTGTCAAAACTAGGAGTTATAGTCGTCACCATCATAACAATAGTTGAGCATCTCCCTTGAGAATTGTTCGAGAGATATTTTGTGAGATTAGAGCATCCTTTCATAATGGTGGGTCCCTCGGTAGCTGCCATCTTCATGATGGAGTGCTAGTATTAAGGAGTGGTTTCCATTGGGCTTGTGAGTCAAAGGCGTTTATGTCTCTAACATTTTTGGAATGGTATACATTAGAACATGGACCCCATGGGATCTTGGTAGGAATTGTTTAATTAATATTATTCTATAGGATCCTTGATATATTATGGAAAGGATATTGAAACTGTAAGAGAGATTGCATAAAATTGTCAACAATAGGAGTTATATTCATCCCTATTATAACAGTAATTGAGCATCTCCCTTGTGAATTTTTTGAAATCTATTTTTTGTGAGAGTGGAGCATCTTGTGATAATTTGGGCCTCTTGTTAGCTTTCATCTCCATGATGGAGTACTGGTATTAAGGAGTGATTTTTTAATGGGTTATGAGTCAAAGGTGTTTGCGTCTCTAACATTTTTGGAAGGACACGCATCGAAACATGGACCCCATGGGTTCTTGGTGCGAATTATTTAATTAGTATTATTCTCTAGGGTAATTGAGATATTATTAAAAGGACGTTGAAGCAAGGGAGGCTGATTTAAAATTTCAACACCAGGAGTTATAGTCACTATTATCATAACAATGGGTGAACATCTCCCTTGTGAATTGCCTTAGAGGTACTTTTATAAGAGTGGGGCGTCCTTTCATAATGGTGGGTCCCTCAGTAGCTTCCATCTTCATGATGGAGTGCTAGTAAATTAAGGACTGGTTTCTACTAGGGTTATGATTCAAAGATGTTTACATCTCTAACATTTTGGTAACGAAATACATTAGAACGAGGACCCCATGGGATCTTGGTAAGAATTATTTAATTTTAACATTATTCTCTATGGTACTTGAGATATTATTAAAAAGGCATTTAAGCAAGGGAAGTTGCATAAAAATTTCAACTCTAGGAGATATAGTCGTCGTCATCATACCAGTAATTCAGCATCTCCCTTGTGAACTACCACGGAGATACTTTCAAGAGAGTGGAGCATGGTTTTATAATGGTGGGTCCCTCATAAGCTTCTATCTCCGTGATGGAGTGCGAGTACCAAGGATCGATTTCTACTATGGTTGAGTCAGAGGTACATTGTCTATTCATCACGCCTATCTTGAGTGCTAAAATTAGTTCATAATATGGAGGAGAGTTTTCATTCATGGCCTTTGTTAATTGGCAGTCACTGCTTTTATCAAATCATTTAACGGTTTCTAGTTTCCTTAGCTCTATATATTGAAGGCATTATATGAACGCTCTAGATTATTATGCAAGAGGCGTATTGTTAATTTGGTAGAATGCTATTGTACTAAGGAGGCGAGTGAATCATTTTGATGCAACCAATTATTTGATGACAACACAAACTTCAAGTATCTTTGGTGGTGGATTTTTCTCGAAAGATATTTTCTACGTGTACATCTCGTGTTAAGTGTTACTATTGATTTTAATTTGTTGTCGTATGTATTTATCCATGTTTTATTTTACCTATACTAGTTATCATGTGTTACTTTAAATTGATTAATCAAATATTTACACTTTATTTATAAAATCTCATTGTACTTCTTTTACGGGCTACAGTTCTTCAAGGTCATCTCGTAGAAAATGTGTGTATATTATTAAAACAAAATAACAATATATACTTATAGTACGGAATTCTATCCACTTTTCTATTTGTTTAATCAAATTTCTCTACATTTATTTAGAGTACGATATTATATCCACTTTTTTCATGCAAATAACTAATACCCCTATCGAAACTAAAGGTTTTATCTTTGTTTTGTCCACTAGGCCTAGGTTTGTGTTGGGTGTTTGATTGACAACATACGAATAGCCAAATGAAAAATAGATAGTAGCACACCCTTAATGGGTTTTGGTAACAGAATAATCCTCGCTGGGCTTAACCTTTGGAGAAAACTCCCTGGTTAAGAGCGCTTGAGCTGGAGCAGTACTGGGATGGGTGACCTCCCGGGACGGACCAGTGCTTCACCTCTGTGAGCATCACCTAGATGCAATGAGTGCTAAGTGGACCATTCGATATCATGAGAGATGGGTTCTCGTTGAACCACTACTCATGAAACATGGGTCAATGAGTTTGACTCGAAACTACACGGCTGAATCCTGATAGCAATATCATAACATACCTAATAGCCAAAATGAAAAAATAGATAGTAACATAAATACAAGAGATGTAAAACGAACACGGATGAATTTGTCCAAACATTACAATTCAAATCTAAATGGAACTGAAGCAATGGAGCAAATCCAATATTTAAGCAACGTACTAGTCCCAAAATGCCTCTTTCGCTTATGTGAAAATACTATACCTTTTTAAATAAATTGCTAAACTCGCTAAAAAGGAAGATTATTGTATTGTCCATTCAAAATATGGGAATTGTTTGTCACCTTTAAATGATTTAAGAAGTCGCCCCACCTCGTGAGAATAGTTTATATAGGACCTCCCTCATGAAGTTATCTATAAAAGAAAGATCCACTTAAATAGCAAATTCATTATCGACAAAAAGTCATTGTTCAAAACGAGGACCTATTTGTTATCTTCTAAATAACTTAAATTCACTTAAAAAAATTATTGTCAATAAAAAGTTAACTATTCAAAACCTAGGCTCATTCATCACCTTCTAAACAATTCAATTCACAATTAAAAAACAATTATTTAAAATAAAAAATCAACTAGTCAAAACTTATGATTGTGTGTGGTCTTAGAAGGGAAACTAAGAAATTATAGAAATGAGAAACGACCTTTAAAAGTCCTGAATAAAGACTCTTCTTTGAAAAGGAAACAAAAATTTATTATTATTATATAAAACCTCGTAATCTATAATTTGGTCCTTTTGGACTTTTTTAAAATACACGTTTTATTATTTTTGGCTGCCTACACATTTATGTGCAAAGACTTATCCGCAGACCAGGCCGATAACAAAAATGTGATAGATTTTAGCCAGTGATCTTATTTTTGTCTACGCCAGCCATTGGAAATTTTAGTCACAATTTTGTATCGCGAGGGGGCCATGCAACTCGTTCATCATAAGCATTCCTTTCTAATGTGAACCCCTATATAAAGAGTGGCCCGTTTCTTCTACTGCTTTTTAAGAGAATTTGTAGTGTAATTTTACAAGGAAAATGGGAATTCTAGTGATAGACATGAAAAACATAGACGGAGGAGACAAAGAGGTGATCATGGCTGAAATAGCAAAGGCCTGTGAGAGTACTAGTTTCTTTCAGGTGAACACAATTGATCATGTTTTTTCACATTTATAATACACACTTACTAATCATGGTACTGATAACACCTAGCTTAAAGAAATATGAAGTGATTTCTCATCTGTACTTGCCTATAAGCTTAACAGAGAGTAGAGCTTCAATGACTCTTTGCCTATAAGGTTGTTGACCAACACTCTCGCGGCTCAAGACAGTGATGAGGCCAATAAGATTGAGAACATATATTGGGAGGATGTTTTTCAAGTACATGAGATTCCCAACCCAGTGATTTCAAGTACAACTACTCAACTATTCTATTGCCGCTTGAGTGACATAATAGAATACAATTTAAACGTTTATATAAATATGCATAGAAATTGTAAAATTAGCAAAATGTTCATCATAACTATCTATATAGAAGTGTTTATGGAAACAATCCAAGAGTTTCGAAACCAGATATTTTCATTGACAGAAAAGTTGTTGGAACTAATAAGCTTGAATCTGGGGCTAGAGAAAGAGTGCCTGAAAGAGGCATTTGCAGGAGGAGAGACGCCATTCTTCAGCACCAAAGTGAGCCATTATCCTCCTTTCCCTAGACCAGACCTCATCAATGGCATCCGTGCACACACAGATGCAGGTGGCTTCATTCTCTTATACCAAGACGATCAGGTCTCTGGTTTGCAGGTCCTCCACAATGGCACTTGGGTTGACGTACAACCCATTCCATATGCAATAGTTGTTGACATTGGGGACCAGTTGGAAGCCATCACTAACGGCAAATACACCAGTGCATGGCATCGCATTCTGCCCACTAAGAATGGCAATCGTTTCTCAGTGGCATCGTTCTATAATCCCTCATATAATGCAATGGTTTATCCTGCATCTCAACTCACTGCTCAAGTCAATGCTGGCCATACCTATGATGAATTATTGAGTTATCCACAGTATCTTTTTGGAGACTATATGCAGGTTTACAGCCAGCAGAAATATGAAGCCAAAGAGCCACGATTCGAAGCTATGAGGATAGTGAATGTAGAATACCGATAGGGCTGCTCCTCTTCTCCTTTCGTCCATTTTAATTTGTGTTGTAACGTCTTTGAATAAAGATAATGTGACGGCCTGGCTTATGCTTTTTATGGCATACTTATCAAACTAAAAAATCAGGATTTTCGCTCTATTTCCATCCACAATGCATATAAAAAATTCTAAGAAATTAATTATGAGTTTTCAATCATATATTTCTAAAAGTTAATATATATAGAATTATACAACTGTTTCTAATAAAAAAGATGTGTAAAGGAAATCTATTGAGACGAAATTTGACTTTATTTTTTAAGTCTCAACTCTTCTCATCCTAGTTAGGAGAACATATTAAAAAACACGTGTTTCATATGGGCTAGGATTTTAAAATAGAAAGCATTCATACTAATAAGAGAATAGTCAACTAGTATAATCGAACATAAAAGTAATATTATAGGCTTCAATCGTGATGCTTTGTCTATATATTGAGAATTTAAATACGACTAGTAAATGCAACCTCTCAATATATTTAAAAATTCAAATATAACTAGCAAACATAACTTATAGGTTTCAAATTTAAATGAACTACATATACTTGAGTCAAGATGAAATTTGATTATATGCCAACCTACAAAAGGTAAAAATAGGCATATTTATATGTAGCGTCTTATTGCTCACATACCGTGCACATTGGAAAATAATAACAACAACAATGTGACTTACATTATTACTTTCTATTACAAATGTGTGTGACGTTGAAGCCTCACCATATCACAAGCATGTTTATGTATCATTATACACAACGATTCTCACAAAAATGAGAGAGGATTAATTGATGAATTAAGTATTATTATGCGTTATAACTTTGCTGTGTCTGGTAGGTGCTATATTTTAAACATAAAAAAGTAATAAATTGTGAATGTTTGCGATATAATCATGTTTGTATAGATTGGGCCATCCGATAACAAGTACATCTCATGAATTTGATCGACGAATCTACTCTTTAAGCGTGCATAATAAACATTTACATAGCTACACACGTCGAACATGTATCATCTAGTTTGATACATATATTATCAACAAGACCCGTCGAAGGGTTGTTACAAAATATATTTTCTCTCTCTCTCGAAAGACAACCAAATGAATCTCTCAAGTTAAATTATGACGGTGTCTCGTGCGCAAATATAAGAGCTTAAGGTATCGGATGCACGCCATAAAGGAATCTTCTAGATGGTTACCAAGGGCAGCCTCAAAAATAAAAAATGGTAAGGGAATAAATAATGAAGCTAAGGCACAAGTGATGGTTGTGGGTCTACAATTTGTGATCCAAAGTAGCGTCATATCCATTCATATTTAGGGTGATTCTACAAGGTTCCAAAATTGAGTAGGCATACATTTCCAAAGTTAAATGACGATTTAGTTCCCTAGCACATGACCTTATGTGGTGTGAAATGATAAAATCGCTCTTCGGAATTGATCCAAAAGTGGTGGAATTGTTTAGTCAATTCTTATTGCCCCTTTCCTTTCTATTTTATGTTTGCACGATCATTTTCCAAGTGTTCTTTCCCTCCTGTTTTTCATCACCGTGCAAGTTGATCTGGGTTTGTGGACTTCATAACCTCCCCTTCTATGAGCATTTTTTTAGCACAATATTGTTGTTGTATAGATTTTCTCCAACTTCAATCCCAATAATTACTATGATGAAATCTCCTCCTCAAGATAGTGATGCCAGCTTTATTGAAAGACAAAAAATTTAAAGAAAATGTAACTGCACATTTTACAAGGACTCTAATAGGGTTTTATTGAACTCAAATAAAAATAAAATATTACAGTAATAAATAGCACTATAATTTACCAAATAGAAAGTGGATTTTTTCAAATATGTGTGGAGAGGTAGGGTTTTACAATTGTTTAAATTCAACAAAAGAAAATAGAGTATGTTAAACCTACTCACAATAGTGTTTTTGAAATGAGATATAAATAAACTCACAATGAATAAGAAAAAGCTCATCAAAAGATTCGATGGAACAAAAAAAGACATCTGGCGTAAGAGAAGCCATCGTTGCCTTTGAATCTAACATAAGAAAGAATATACAACAATAATTTCACATTGGACATGTAAGAAACTAGATTGAAATATACAACAAGCCTTTATATCCATTACAATAATTGCCTTAGACTTTATCAAACCTTTGGATGATTAGGTATCTTTATTCTTAAACCTCTAAAAAAAGAAAAATCAAAACCATTGGAGTATCAGTTCATCACATACCATCATGCTTGCTAGAGTGGAGCATAAAATACTCACATGTCTTGACATAAACATTTTTTGGAACATCGAGCCATCGAGCTGCATTTTATTCGCACACCTCTTCGACCGAGGGTGTGGGCACATTCACCTCTGATATGCTGACAAAAACACCTTATCATCAGAAATCGAGTCTTTGTTGAACAACTTTCCAATGGGATGAGGGGATGTGATACGCCAATAATCCAAATGTACGATGATGATTGTAGATGAAAGTAAGACCCTCAAGGCATTGAGAATAGAAGGAAAAGGATGAATGGATGGGGAACCGTGAAATTTGGAAAGACTTAGAGGAATTTTAGAATGAAATAAGGGGAATGTCAAGGTATAAAATTCTAGGGAAGGAAAGATTGGGATTACAATTTTAATGGGGATGGAGAGATTTTAAACTCCAAAAGTCTGGCAAGGATGGATGGATGAAGAAGTTTGAATTTTGACAAATGCAATAGACCTAGGCCTTTTCAAGACTTTCGGGCTTCGAGGGTCAAGAAATCCAAGGAATGATACGAAAGCAAGGGAAACCCGGACAGTCTAAAAGGATAAAAAATTAAATGTTCACTTAGGAAAAATTTATGTTTTAGAATTTCTAGGATAGGGGTGTCAAATGAATTGTATAAATGGAAAGGAAACTAAAACAATCTGAAAGGCTAAAATATTCAACATAGGTAAAACTAACATTAAAGCTTTGGGGACTGAGGACTTCAAGGAGGTGTGAGTGTCATGCACTTTGGATTAACAAACTATACCAAACATTACCCATACCAAAGAGACCATAGGACGATATAAGCATGCATTTTGTCTTTGGGTTGGCAAGAACACAAAGAGTAAGGATTATGTAAATTGTGGTTGTTGGTAGACTCTCAAAAGTAGCTCATTTTATAGATTACAAAAGGCCAATGAGTCCACACATGCTAGAAATTTATCTTTCAAGTAGATTGTAATGATGCACGGCTTATCAAAAATTATAATTTCAAACCATGACATTAAGTTTGTACTAAGTGTTTGGAGGACGCTTTGGAAGAAAATAGGTACTGATTTAAAGTTTAGATTAGCACATTCATCCTAAAATGGATGGATAGACTGAAGTTTTTAATAAAATCTTGGGAAATTTGGCAAGATGTTTGGTTGGTGAAAATCCTAGTCAATGGGATTTGATATTGCCTCAAGCCAAATTTTCTTATGTAACGATTCAATCATCAAAAGCATAGGTAAGGCCTCATTTCAAATTGTTTATGGATGCAACTTATGGGTATTTCAGATAAGCGAGCTTACAAATACCAAGGTTCATGTGTGGATTGTTGGAGGAGAAGAGTTTAGAAAGCACGTGCAATATTTGCACTAGAAATAAAGACTCAATTGGAGCAACCAACGATATAAAGAGAGGGAATCACTAAAGAGGAGGAAAATATAATTTAAAAGTGGAAGATATGGTACTTGCACATGTCCATTAAAAGAAAGATTTCTAATCCATCCTTTCAAAAGATCAAGTGGAAGAAGATTGGACCATGTAAAACTATCGAGAAGATTTCCCAAAATGCTTATGAGTTGGAATTACCTATTGGTTTAGGAATCTCTCCAGTTTTTAATGTTTATAGTTTTCACACTTACTATGAAGTTGAGACATTAAAATATAAAGAGAAAGAGGAAAGACTAGTAGAAATAGGGATGGAACAACTACTCGAGAGAGAGAAAAAGGATATTGGATGCATTTTGGAATCTAGAGTGGTTAGCAAGTTTAGGGGAAAAGAATACAAAAGGTATCTGGCTAAATAGAAGACAGAACTAGTGGACGATACCACTTGGTTCATCCCATCAAAATTTCAGTCATTCCAGTTCATCCCATAGCAACATGTCTACTAACTTATAGCAACAGTACGGTTCTTGCATAAACTATTTTTTTGAACTTTGGCAACACAAAATTTTAGCCACTACTCAGCAAGGGCCCAATTTTTTTTTTACCATGGTATTTTTATGTGGGGGAATCCCACCCCTTTTTGGTGTTTATTTTTCTACTTGTCATTGTGTTTGTTTGTAACAATTTCAACTTGAATTTTTAAAAAAAATTGAAGGGAAAACTACCTACTCTCTATAGCACTAATCAACAATAACGCTAGAAGTTGGAGGAAATGTAGTTTGAGTAAGAAATTTCAAAACAAAAATAAGTTTTAAGCATTTATGAAAATATTTGTTTGCGTTACACCCCATTTAGGCAGGATTTGGTAGTATCCATATTTTGAAGGGATTTCCAGAGAAAAGAGAATATAAAAGGAGAAGAATAGGACAATTGTTTGGTGCAAAAAGGGGAGAAACTAGAATGTAGAGAAGAGGAGGACAAAGAGGAATATAAGAGAATGTGACAAATGCACAACATGAAAGAGGAGAGCAACAGAATCTCATAGTTTATCCCAATACTCTGAAGAGAAGGAACTATGTGCAAATAATTATATTTTACGATAAATGAAATAAAATATACCTTTTCAAAACTATTTTCTTTCTTGGAATGTGTGTTCTCTTATGAACTATAAATTTTTTAGTTGTGTTTAACAATAAGCGAATTCCTTTTCTATGTCTATATATCTGGGTACTTCGCAAGTTGGTATTGCGTGGTCAAACCCCTATAGATTAAAACTCATGTTTCTACAGCATAGTTTTTTGTTCTCAGAGTTTACTCAATTATTTAGTGTGGACTTGCTCTTTATTACATCTTAACCAAATATTTATCTTACAACAATATCTTATGACCTTTGCAAAGCTTGTGTGGATTGCTTACGACAACACAACCTCCCTTCTCCATGTGCTACCTCCAGTTTGGTAAGGTTCTGAGCACTTACAATATGGTTGCGTGTCATCGAAGGTTGAGACACCTTTTCTAAAATTCTGTCCAATTTTAAACACCTTGTGCGGAAAAGGGGACTACCAATACTATCAATTGATTTTTCTAGGGGATAAGAGGCTTGTAGACTCACAACACCACTTGAACTTCTCTGTGCTTATTACCTTTTTCAACGCATTTGTAACATTTTGACAAGGTTCAACTTTCTCCAACATCACCCTACCATACTCTACTGTGTCAACAAATGGTATTGAACATCAATGCGTTTAGCACTCACATGCAACAACAAGATCTCTGTTAGATGTATGAAAACTCTCCACATGTAGCTGTAATAGACCCCAAATCAGCCCTTCCAATTTTGTGTGTAAATTCAAAAATTTAAGCTACCCATAAATCTTCTGCTACACAAACCAGCCAAAAAGAGACAAAAATAGTTGTGGACAGGAAGTTCTGAAGAGAAAATTATAACTACTTAATTGAAAACCTAGATTTAGGAAATAGAAATAACAAAAAAATAAGGAACCCAATACCAAAAGGATGGAGCCCTTACCTAGGATATTATTGTGATATGTGAACATCTATGTGATGCATTGTAATACTTATTATGCACTGCAGTCCTAGTCTCACAATGTTATCTAGCAAATTTACAAAATTACACATCTTGGAGTGAATTGGACCTCGTCATTGCAATCGGAGCGGCCAAAAACCTAAGAATCAACTATTATTTTTGTGAAAAATCCGAGACTGAATTTTTGGGTGATTTTCTTGGGCCACACAAAACTAGGAAAAAAATTATGCGTTTGTACAGATCCATACATCGTACGAGTCATACAGGTACATGTTGCATTAGCTCCTATGCAAGAGAAGGAACTGTGTGCAGATAATTATATTTTATGATAAATGAAATAAAATATACCTTTTCAGAACTATTTTCTCATGAATGTGTGTTCTTATGAACTATAATTTTTTTATTTTTGTTTAACAATAAGCGAATTCTCTTTCTATGTCTATATATCTGGGTACTTCGCAAGTTTGTATTGCGTGGTCAAACCCCTATAGATTAAAACTCGTGTTTCTACAACATTAGTTTTTTTGTTCTTGTAGCGACTAATTATTTAGTGTGTAGGATGTTTTTATTACATCTAACCAAATATTTATCTTACAACAATATTTTATGACCTTTGCAAACCTTGCATGGATTGCTTATGACAACACAACCTCCCTTCTACACGTGCTAGCTCCAGTTTGGTAGGTTTCCAAGCACTTACAATATGGTTGGGTTTCATCGGAGGTTGAGACTCCTTTTCTAAAATTCTCTAACATTTTAAACACCTTGTGAGGAAAAGGGGACTACCAATACTATCAATTAATTTTTCCAGGGGATAAGAGGCGTGTAGACTCACAACACCACTTGAACTTCTCTGTGCTCATTACCTTTTTTAATGCATCTGTAACATTTTGACAAGATTCAGCTTTCTCCAACATCACACTCCCATACTCTACTATGTCAACAAATGGTATTGAACATCAATGCACGTTTCGTACTCACATGTAACTCCAAGATCTTTGTTAGATTTATGACACTCTCTCTATCACATGTAGTTGTAATAGACACTCAAATCAGCCCCAAACTTGTGTAAATTAAAATTTAACCTACCTATAAACTTTCATTACATTAACTGAGCCAAAAAAGAGAGTAAAATATGTGTGATATAAAGTTGTAGGTTACATAAAATATAACTACTTAAATGAAAACCTAGATACATGAAGAAATAGAAATAACAAAAAATAAGGAATCTAATACCAAAGGATGGAGCTCCTTACCTAGGATATTATTGTGATATGTGAACATCTATGTGATGAATTGTAATCCTTATTATGCACTGCAGTCCTAGTCGCACACTATTATCTATTAAATTTACAAAATTACACATCTTGTAGCGAATTGGACCTCGTCAATGCAATGGGAGCAGCCAAAAACCTAAGATCCGGTAAAAGAAAATTGGAACAATTTGTGAAAAATTTTGATGATTGCTAAAAATAGCTAATGCTCTAGAATATTCTTGAGAATGTTCCCTCGCATTTAGCGCACTTCCCACTATAGCCAACTCCCATCATTGTCTCCCTCTAGCGTTGCTCCCCTACACTTGGATGTCATCCTACCTTGTTGTAGCCTTCACCATAGTCATGTTGTTGATCAAAGGCTAACAAGCCCCATCCAATGCCCAACAGCTGGCCACTTGGTTCACGATAGGAGTAGGCACTGCTTTTTAACATTGATCATCACCTCGTGGATAGAACTCTAATGAATGGAAGAATGTGATGCTGTGTATTTAAGAAAACAAAACATAAATATACTCATGCAAAAGACTAATAAAACATAGATATGTAGTCAGTTAATTTTTTTAATAAAAATCACCTAAATACTATAATCAAATCATGTATTCTCGCATGAGAAAGGCTCGACCACCCTTATGGGCCCACATGTCAACTTGTCGCCTTAATGACCAAATGGGAAATTTTTAGAGGTAGGTACAAAAAATAAGGTTTAAATTGTGCACAATTGGTCAATACAATGCCGAGTTGGAATAAATTACCAAAAGAACATATTTTAAAATCTCACATCTTACAAACTTAACATGGTGCATCATCGGTTGTAGGAAATGCTAAGGTGGAGAGGATAGCCAATGATGCACTAGTTCAAAATAAGTTCCTCTAACATAATTACTCTCATAAAAATGAAAGCGGGTTGCCTATGCATTAATTATTATTATTTGTAGAATTTATAATGGAAATTCATTATCGCTTTGGGAGGTATGCTAGTTGTTATTTTTAAACACAAATAAATCACGAAGTGTGAAGTTTTGTGATATTATTATATTTGTATAGATTGATCCATCCAACAAAAGAATGTCATAAATGCAATTAACGAATCTACTCTTTAAGCACAAAATAAAATTTTACATAGCACATATTTAACATTTATCATATAGATGACAGTTCTATGGTAAAATTTTGATAAATATTATCAACAAGGCCCATTGAAGTTTGAAATATAGACTCATCCCATGCCACCTGTGCTTCTCACTCAACTGCAAATTCTAATGCCTGCTTTGCTATGAATTTGAATGAACTCTCCCCTCGGGCTTCATCCCTCTCTTTAAGGGCTGGAACTCAAGAGGCCTATCTCTCTCCGCCGGTGCTGCATTTGTATTATAGATCTTGTGGGTGATACTTTGTTTTCTCTCAAAGAATATGTTCTATCTTCAGGAGGCTTTACCTACCCCTAGGTCTCTTCTATATGGGGACGCTTGTGGGATCTCCTAACAAGTTAATGGTTTTAATTTAGCTCCTTCACTTGTCGAGCGAGCTGGCGCCATCCACAAGGATCTGGTGGCTCGCTTCCTGATTTGTCCTGTTGCTCCTATGATTTCTCTTTGGTCAAGATGTCTCTCATCATTCTTTGATTTCTTTTCTCCGAGACGGGAATGAATTGCAGGTTTTGTACCTTGTGGACTTCCCTCCCGGACGTGGATCTCTCCCTGCACGCATTGGCTCATTAGTGTGAGTGCATTTACCCTTTTCCGCAGGTTTTATTGTTTCTTTTTGTTCTTCTAAGATAGATAGGCGCCTTAGATCGTTGCTTTCCCGGTGGAATGGCTTTCTAATCCCCTATCCATAAGGCCTTGGGTTCATTCCTTCAACCCCTTGAAGGAACCCATTAATGTCATGCCTGTTTGGGTGAATTGCCTTATCTTCCCTTATAGTTATGGTGTCCCTCTACTTTTGAATGTATTGGTAATGCTCTAGGTCGGTTCTTGAAAGTGGATTGTGCTTCCAAGAACTTTACCCACACCTCCTTCGCTCGAATTTTGGTGGAGGTTGATTTGACTCAGGCATTACGTGGTGAGGTTGTGCTTCAAGTTAATTTGGTTGGTCTTGGTCTCATCTTGTGGACTACGAAGGTATCTCATTTCGTTGCAAACATTGTTTTGGTATTGGAAACTTGTATCGTGACTGTCCTCGAGGCTCTCGTCATGTTTCTTCCTCCACTTGGTGGAAGAATGCTCTCTGGGACCATCTTACTATGTACCCTAATGATGTCTCTTCTACTAATAGTGAGGATTCTAGACCTCCTTCTCCTTCTGATCAAAAAATTAATCCTATTGTTGTATGTGCTGCCTCCCCTGTGGTTCATGCTGATCTCAAGGTTGTTTCTACTATGACTCATGTTGTTGAAGGTGCTAGCTCTCCCAAGACCCCCACTATTATTGCTCTAATTCTGAACAAGGCTGCCTCGAATGTGATTCGTATTGCTCCAGCCTTGGTTATGGAAGTTTCACCCGAGGTTCTTGTTGCTCCATGTGTTAGCCCCTCCTATGGGGATTCTCCCCCTTCTTGTCTTAATTCTTCAAATCCAGTTGATTCTTCTTGGATAGTTTTGCAACGAAGGAATAAATGTACTCCTAAGAAGGACTCTATTTTTCTTAACAAGCCCTCGGGGGCAAAGTTGTAGGGTTCAAGCGCTAGTCTCTCTTGTTATGTTTTTTTGCTATTTTTTGTAACGGGATTAGGTCCATTTTGTGCTTTTAAAATCTAAAATAAGACCCATTGAAGGTTTTCCAAAAAAATATCTTTGAAGAAATAAAACCAAATTAATCTCTCAATTCCAATTATGATGGTGTCTTGTGCGCAAATCTAGAAGCTTAGGGTATTGGATTTGTCATCAAGGAATGTCCTTGATGGCTAGTAAGGGTGGGCTCGAAATACTTGTTAAGTGAATAAATAATGTGTGTAAGGCATAAGTATTGCTTGTGGGTCTATAATTGGTGATCCAAAGTGACGTTAAACCCATTCACAATGAGGGTGATTCTTTAAGGGCCCAAAATTGAATAGACATATATTTCAAAGTTCAATGATGATTTAGTGGCCTAGCACATAACCCTATATGTTTTGAAATGATAAAATATATCTCCAAATTGAACCAAATGTGGTGGAAGTATTCAATCAATTATTAGAGCCTCTTGATTTTTATATTATGTTTGTTTGACTATTTTCAAATTGTCCATCCCCTCCCATGCTTATCACTATGCAAGTTGATCTAGGTTAGTGGAGTTCATGAAGACACCAAAGCCACCTCAAAATTTTGGAGAAGCCAAGGGAAACCAAGCGAGTTGTAGAGTGCTGCAACAACCCATGCAAGAGTGAACTAATAATTCTAGTGTATTCATGTACCACTTACAATGCCCAAGATCATTTTGTGGTGTTATTTTCATGTGAAATATTTAGGGGTTGTTAAATATATCTTAGGCATTAAAATTAATTATAGAGATCAAGTTCAAAAAGTATTTTTCCGAGTTAGGGTATGTGTTTGGAGGCTATTTCGCAATGGTTTTTGATGTATGACTACAAGTTGGTGAACATTGCCTTCCCTATCAATAATAAATTATCTTTGGATCAGAACCGTAAGTTAGGTGATAATTTTGAGGTTATATATAATGCTTGTTATGCTTCTATCCTAGCTATCATTTTGTGTGCGGTGGTATGTACTAGATTAGATATTATAGAAGTATTGGGATTTTCTTACCAAGATTGTACGTCTAACCCTCATATAAAGTGTTATAATTATCTGAAGATTTAATTCAAATATTTGTGATGAAATTATTATCACTATTTATGTTTTCATGGGACTAATCATGTGGGAAAGATATTGTGTGTAATTTTTTTTCTTTATTAAGATTGGGATGGTAATTTAGACTATATAAGGTCTATGAGCCGTTATGTGTTAACTATGTTTGGAGGTGTAGGTAGATGGATGAGTGAGAGGCAATGGGAAACTAAATTATACACTACAAATTATATTACTTGTTTGGAACACTTACCTATAATGAGGCAGCTTGGTCGCAGAGATACCATTCAAGTATTGGTTTTGGTTGTAATAAGCTGAGGATTATTTCTGGAAGTCAAAGGGCTATTTATTTCTCGGACAATCCTATGCAGTGTGTTCATACTAGCGGTATATATGTTTCTTAATTCTTTGTTCTTGAAATGTTTGAGAATGTTAAGATTGTGATTCATAAGTTGGACACTTTGGGTTTTGTTTAAGATTCTTATGAAACAAATAAGCAAAAATATTTTTTGTTGGTGGAGGGACGTTATGGACCTTGCCTCATCTCGTATGTAGTTTATTTTATAGTATTTCATAATATGTCATTGAATTTTTATATCAAGTTAGATCACGTCAGGATTAGCGTGTTTTCCCTTGCAATTCATATTTATAATATTTACGTCTCCAAAATTTTGGGACCAAATATATTGGAACATGGAAGTTCCCATTGGATCTCGGTATAAATCATCTAATTAGTATTATTCTCTAGGAAACTTGAGATGCTATTAAATGGATATTGAAGTAAGGGAGGTCGCATAAAAATAACAACACTATGATTTGTAGTCCTCATTATCATAAGGGTAATCGAGAATATCCTTTGTGAATTGTTTGGGAGCTATTTTTGTCAGAGCGGGGCATCTTCTCATAATGACAAGTCCCTCGATAGCTTCCATCTTTATGATGGGGTACTAGTATTAAGGAGTGGTTTCTACTGGAATTATGATTCAAAGTTCTTTAAGTCTCTAGCATTTTTAGAATGCCATATGTTGGAACATGGACCCCATGGGATCTTGGTAGGAATTATTTAATTAGAATTATTCTCTAGGATAGTTGAGATAATATTAAAAGGACACTGCAGTAAGGGAGGTTGCATAAAACTGTCAAAACTAGGAGTTATAGTCGTCACCATCATAACAATAGTTGATCATCTCCCTTGATAATTGTTCGAGAGATATTTTGTGAGATTAGAGCATCCTTTCATAATGGTGGGTCCCTCGGTAGCTGCCTTCTTCATGATGGAGCGCTAGTATTAAGGAGTGGTTTCCATTGGGCTTGTGAGTCAAACGCATTCATGTCTCTAACATTTTTGGAATGGTATACATTAGAACATGGACCCCATGGGATCTTGGTAGGAATTGTTTAATTAATATTATTCTATAGGATCCTTGATATATTATGAAAAGGATATTGAAACTGTAAGAGAGATTGCATAAAATTGTCAACAATAGGAGTTATATTCATCCCTATTATAACAGTAATTGAGCATCTCCCTTGTGAATTTTTTGAAATCTATTTTTTGTGAGAGTGGAGCATCTTGTGATAATTTGGGCCTCTTGTTAGCTTTCATCTCCATGATGGAGTACTGGTATTAAGGAGTGATTTTT
>VDFB02157619.1:0-12809 GCA_007258455.2 Sequoia sempervirens | reverse complement strand
TTTGTCCCTGTATCTTGTTGACTTCCCTGTCTTGTGAGGATTTGAGTGCTTTAGGTAAATCCTTAGCCGATATTTTAGACCCTAAAGCTTGCTCTGGTTTTAATGGCGGAGATTTGATTATTCGATTTAGGGCATCATCATTTTGATGTGGGAATTTGTCCTTTGCAAGTTTCTGGAACTTTGGGGTCCTTTGCATTTTGAATTTTGTTGTTTGTCATCGATTCTGAGATCATTCGAGCTTAGGAGAGGAGAATCCCGTGATCGTTTGGGTTTTGGTTAGCGTTTTGTCATTTTTCGGGTTTCCGAGGTCGTCGCGGAATTTCCTCGCTGTCGGATTTTCCCGGTTTGGACTTATTCCGCGGACTGGGGTTATTTCTGGAATATTCTAAGTTGTCCGTGAAAATCCGTTCCATCCGGATTTTTCTGGATTTCCTGTCTGATTGTGTCCTTTCAAATGTTTCGATGATAAGATTAATGGAACGGTTGTTTAATGCTTATTTCTTTTTGCCAATGAGTGAATTCAATGATTATCCTTTGTTTTTTCATCTGCACTAATGATTTATTTGACTAATGATGCTTTGGCAGCAGGAATCCGTCTGGGTCAGATTTCTCTGAAATTTCGCCCTGACGGTATTTTCCCGGTTTGCATGATTTTCCTGGACTATCTGATTTCTCCGGATCTCGAAGGATTAACAGTTGGCAATGGACTTTGATTGATTTATATGATTTGTGCTAACCTTTTGGATTGGAATAGGCATAACAATTGAATACTAATGATGATTTTTGGATGTGCAGGCCGAATCAAGCAAACCTGCTGTTGGAAAGTCTAAGGGTGGCGCAGGGGCTTCGTCCATCTCTGAGATAGAACGACTACGACTGGACATGAAGAACCAGCTTCCTGAGAGAAAAGTGTCTTCTATGTGGGCCGAAGTATCAGATACTAATGTTGGTGCTTGGCGATATGAGGAGTTCAAGCAAAGAACGGCAGAGAAGGACTTGTCCGCCTTGAGGCAAGGGATGATGAACTCCGGGTTGGTACATGTGGCAGGGTTCCCTCCAGCAGTTCAGTGTTATGAATTAATCTTGGAGTGCGCCCGACAATATGACTTTGATACACAGAGAGTGGTCAGCACCAAGGGAAGAGTCCTGGCCAACTTCAGTCCAACCTCTATTGCACAAGCTTTCAGCATGCCAGATCTTCCTTCAGTGTGTGCCTTGAATATTGACACTGCCAGGACCTACTATGAGAATGAGCCAGTCAAGGCTCAGCAGATAATCAACTCGTGGCTAGAGAAGCCAAAATCCCATCATTCAAAGTTGCCCAAACAGCTGCACAGGGTAAAATTCAGGTCAGATGTATATGATGCCATCACACTTCTGAGCAGGGTGGCCGGATTGAGAAGTGCAGGAGTATTGGAGAGTTGGATGGTCCATGTGATCACCAAGATTAGTCAAGGGACCAATTATCACTGGGCAGGGCTCATCAGTGCCGAGATTGACAGACAGTTGAGGAATGTTTTGGAGGCAAAGAAATTCACCATGTCCTCATATGTAGTGTATGTGTTGGCCATCTCCTACCCATACAAAGGTCTGAATCCGAGGGGAACAATTGGACAGAATATAATTTATGAGGTTTATCCGGAGTTGCATCTGGGGCACAAAGATTACAGGAGGGCAAATGATGCATTCACAATGCATATCACCCGGACACTCCAGAATGCTGAGCACATGAGGTTATCCGATGGAGCCAAAGGGCTAATAAAGAACTACGGAGCCTGGTTCATCCAGTTCCCTACCTTCACCTACCTTAGGATCGATGGATGCCCGGTTGCCCCTTACAGGTTGCCTCGGTATCCCACTGATCGTATTGTGCTATTGGAAGTTGTAAGACAAATCTGTGAATTTGATGCAGTGGTGAAGAGGGAGAAGCACAAGACAGGCTTCGGAGGAGACTTCCCTCTTGGGATTGGTGTGGGAGAGATGTGCCCGTCTATCCAATCAGCTCACACCGCAGGGGAGGAACTGGCAGCCTATGGATTCTCCTTCCATTCGAAAAGAATGAATTTTGATATAATAGGAGAAGCACAGAAGAAAGCTACCCGGGAGTATAGGCATAAGGAGGACTTAGAAGATTATTGGGTCAATCTCAAAGATGACCTTGAGGCGAGGAAGAAAAGATATTCTAGGTTGCCTGTGGAGGCCATTAGGCAATATAATGTTAAGCTGATTCTGCATCAACTTGATGATGACATAAATCTAGTGCAGGACCACGCTTATGATGCGGTGAAGGATAGGCCAACTGGAGATATTAACTGGAATGAAGATGAGATTACAGAACTGGAGGACCTAATGGCTCCTGTCATGAAATTCACCCTTTCGTGGGTAAAGCATAAAATCTGGGAGTTGGAGAATGCAAAGGTAGCTTGCACCTTTGAACTGATGGGAAATCTCAACCCCATGTCGACTTCTGAAGAATCCGGGGAAGATGACCCCAAAGGGAAAACAGTGAAAACATCGCCATTCAAGATCAAAGTCAGAGGTCCTAAGGAAGGGGCTGAGCCTGAAACGAAGAGGAAGCCGAAGGGAAAGAGAAGATGGAAGACCCTGACGATCAGCAAGTCCTCTGATGAGGAGGAAACTGAGAAAGCTGGGGAGGAGGATGCTCCTCCACCGCCTAAGAAAACTAGAATGACAAGGACCGCCAAGAGGAAAGATCAAGTTGCTTCGGAGGATCAACCTCCAATTGTCGATGTGGAGAGTTCTGGAGGAGAGAAAACCAAGGTCTACACAAGAAAATCAAGGACTCCCTCTCCCAAGGATGCTGCATAGCAGAAGGACTCCTCCCCAAAGCTACCAGTTGAAGAGCCACCAAAGTCTGTTTCTCCACCACCGAGCGCACCTGAACCGGAGAATCTGGATGAGCATGAAACTAGCGGGGAGGCAGAACAGTTCAAGGAAGGAACACTTTTCAGTGAGGCGGTTGAGCTTGAGGTGGGAACAGAAGAAGGACACACTTCTCTGTTGGTGCAATATGAAGATTCTCTGGAGATTGACCAAGGCCGTAGATCACCAGAGCCAGAGGAGAATATCCCTGCCAAGACTCCCTCACCGGTGCAGCAGGAGGCGAAACTTGAAGAGGTGGATCCAGGTGAGCAGCTTCTGGAGAAGGAGGATGATAAGGAAACAACTGCAGAGGAAGAGAAAGTGACAGAGGAGCCAGAAAATGCTGGAGTGGAAGAAATCCAGATTGACCCTTAGCCCCAGACTGGCTCGAAAAGGAACTTGCGAGGAAGAAGCAAGTGATTGTTGAGGACACCCCCTTGGACTGGGATGAAATGTTGTCAAAAATTGGCAAAGGAAAGAAGAAGAAGGTTGCAAAGGTCATCTCCCGGGTGGAAAGGGATGAAGCGCACAATAGGGTAGTCCACATTGCCACCCCTGCAGCGGATAAAATGAGGGAGGATATTACGAGCTAGGACTATAATGTCCAGACTATCAACCTCGGGCCAGCCTCCATGGAGCAAGATATTGAGGAGTTTGAGGGATCCAGCGCCGTAATTGTGGATAGGTTGAAGAAGGAGACCCAAACTAAACATGAGCTAAAGAAGGAGAATGAACGGTTAAGGAAGTGTTTGGAGGAGGTTATGAAACCTTTGCAGTCCCTTCACCCTTCTTCATCTGCTACTCCCGGGTTTCTGCCTAAGGAGACTATCTCCAGAATTGAAAAGATGAAGGCCTCATCTCAGGCTGCAATAGATTGGCTGATGGATGTCCAGACCAAAGGAGATGATACAATTAAGGAGATCTTATCTGTGGGAAAGGATGCAGTCCGAGTGAAGCAGCTGTTAGAGCATATCCTGTCTCAGGATAAGGATGACATGGACCTCCTGTTGCAGAAATCGAAGGTTATCCTGGGACATGGCAAGGAGCAATTAGCTAAGGATGGAATCCTTCCTTCCTCCAAGTTGGATGAGCCGTGGGAATGGTTTGAGGCACTGTAGATTAGGCATAAGACATTGAAGAAAATACAGAAACGAAGAAGGTTAATTGACAGTGAGCTTACTGCAGTCTATGACGGATGCATTGCCTTCTTTGAGGTAATGACAGGGAGGAAGAAGATAGTTCCCAAATATCTGAGCTTGGAACAATTGAAGGAGTGGTGGCATGAAATTTATGCCCCGGATTCTGATGGAGCTGTCACTGGCCACCTACTTGATGATGCAGCTACATACTTGGTGGTGATGGATAGATACATGGCCAGCAGGGAGGATTGGAACAAAATTGTTGAATGGTCCAATGAAGAAATAGATTCCATTAAATGCCGACTCAGGGTTTTGCCATTGCCACCTATTGCTGAGTTGGAGGGAATATTCTTGAAGGTCCAAGGGTCATCCGGGCAGAAGAAGGATAAAGGGAGTAGCAGTTAATGCTCATTTCGAGATTTGTGCTTCCCTATTATCATAGGGCATGCATTGGACCGGACTTCCTTGGGGACTGTGTCAAAGCCGACTTGGATGATGGCATTTAATGTGTGCCTTAGTTCGTTTTTCCTTGGCCGACCTGTTTTGGCGGATTTTTATTATTTTGTAAAAATGTTTGGCTGGGCCGACATACCTTGGGATTTGCTATTAATAGGCATTCTTGCCTCATTGTAAAGGGTTAGACATTAGCTAGACAGTGATAGAGAAGTGAGAGCAATAGTTAGAGCATTTTCCTTAGAAGTAGTATTCAGTTTCTTGAAGCAAATTTTGTATTAGAACAGTTAAATTGTTGCAGCATCTTGGTGATTAATACAATTGAAGACATTGTGGTTTTCCTAGTGAAATCTCTTGTGTTATTTCATCTTGCGTGGTTCTTTTGTTCTATCTTTCAAATTGCTTGGAAATCTAGGGTTTAGTATTTAGAAATAAATCAGTTTCAGTTGGATGTATGATGTTTATGATTTCATGTTTGGAATGTTTGTAGCTATCTCTGGTCTATACTCCTAGTAACTATCTGATTGTAGTAGGCTAGTGAAGTCAACCTGGACCATATATATTTAATGTGCCTAAGTTCGATTGTAGATGCAAGTCTATGATTTGAAAATTTAAATACCTTAGAAGATTGCACCGTTCTTGTAAGATTGCATTGTGGGTCGATCAGGAACTGGTTAGTTGAGATAGGTCCATTCCAAATATCTGTTGTTTACATTGTTCATTCTAGGAGTAGTTTAGATTCTATTATATCCTCGCACCCTTATCTTTTTCTATTTCTTTATCATTTGGTTAGATTTAGGATTTAAGATCATCATATTGTCAGATCTGATAAGTTGAAAGATATAGTTTGCTTGTAGTAAGGTCCCTTTGTGATTACCAGCATTTTCACATAATTATCTGAGCTGTTTATGCACTGTTATGACCTAACACCCGAGAGACCTTTGGTGATTTTCAAGAATTCATTGTTGAAAATAACCTTCAAGAGAGATAGAATAGTCAGATTATGTCTCGAAGTTGTTGCTATGCGAAACACCATCAACAAGAAGAGAACCACTCTATCGTTCTTTTAATTAATGAAATACTTGTAACAATAATAATAAAACATATCAATTTAACATTTCTTGAAAGAGAAGCAGCAGACTCCCTTGCAACGCATCGCCCATGTCGTGGAGTACATGACTAGGCTGCACATTAAGATCATGAGCGTATTTAAGAACAACCTATGGGGACAAATGATTTAGAAAATGATATCTACTCTTAGTTTTTGGCTTCAAAAGAAACAAAAAAAGTGATTGTAACCATATTATGACAACCATATTTTTGATAATATGTAAAATTGAAAGAATGAATGTTTAATGAATAAATGTTATATGTTATTAATGGATGAATGAATGAATGTTAGATGTTATTAATGGATGAATGAATCAATGTTATATGTTATTAATGGATGAATCAATGATTAATGTTATATGATTGGGTATGGGGAATTAAGAGTGATGTGAGGGGGGGTGGGGGTGGCCAAATGAGCTTCCACCATCACGTGGTTGGTCTCAAGTTAAGTAGAGAATATTGGGAACCATTCTAAAAAAAAAAAGAGAAGCACATTACAGTAATGACCCTTTTCAATATAAGAAATGCATCATTTGAAGCATCAAACCAATATGCAAAGATGAAATAAAGTGCTAAATTTTCACTATGGTGGCAGAAAAATGATTCTTTATACCCTGATGCCTTCATTTTCCAAGCCAATTTCTCCTACTTTGCATAGCTCTGCCATGTTTGTGGATGTGATATGACTCCTACACAAAAAACATGTACCATTTTATGGCCTTCAATCCAACTACATCCGCATATCTCTTTAATTCATCTATCTTTCATCAATCTCTTTACTATTTGAACCTCGTACAAATGTTTTAGATGAAGAACCCATTATTGTGAAATGTGCCTCCAGATGAGTAAAGTGAATCCATGCTCTACATCATAATTTTAAGTTGTTTCCATTCCAATGCTCTGAGTTTAGTTTGTTTGTATGGATTTGTATGAATACCACATTGTGTTGTGTGTGGATTAATTGGTTTCAAAGCTCTGTTTCTTTTGTTTTTAGTGGTGACATAACTCTAAAATTTGACTTGTGTGCATAACAGGTTAGTGGAAAATTTGACAGCTTTGAAGGGTTTAGAGGCTCGATTGAGATAGATACACGAATATTTGGATCTTGTTGTTGATGGGAGGCTTCCACTTAACCATGAAATTTTGTACCATCTGCAGGTATGCAAAAATTTCTCTACTTACATTGATTCAACTTACTGTAATATAATATCTAACAAAAATCCCATTTTCATTATACTTAGATGGATTTTCATGCCCTATTCCAAAGCACATGCTTTAGAACAAACAAGAAGGATGCTGGCAAGGGTTAAGGAATTTGGCTTTACACCTGCCAATTGCATAGTTTACTTCATTCATCCAGCATATTGCCAATGCATTTCACAATTGTTGGAATCATATCCTATAATTACAGAACTAGTAAAATTAAAATATGTAAGTTTCAAATATGACATTACATATCCTTCTATGAATTTTTGAAAGAAAATATAAAAATTGAGAAGTATTAACAAAATAATCTGCATAATTTCTAACAGATCATGAATTTTTTTGCAGAGTTATCTTGAATATATTTAAGACAAAAGTAACTTATAGAGATTCAAGCAAAATATCGGTAGTCTAAAATCACCAGTCAACACATCTTAGTGGTATCTCAATTCAAGAGAACTAGGTCCACTATCCATTAGCCAGTAAAACAAATAAAATCAATTCATAAGATTATTCTATTCTAATAGGGTTGACTGGTTGCTTGTTTCTTTTTTATTGTTAGGAAGTCATCAATATACACTTGGTTTTCCCGCCTTCTCTTGCCCTGTGGCCAGAGAGTTTTTGAAGAAGGCATCAAAGTAACCTTCAAGATTGACAATGGCAATGAGTACAAGGTCGGTATAACTTAATGTTAATTGGGTATGATTTTATTTGTTCAAGACCAATTTAGATTCATTTTCTGCTCACACTACTTTTATTTACATTTATGTTTTGCTAATATCCATTTTCCTTTACATTCATATTCTTCTATACATATTGTGTTTACAGTAATGTTTTCTTTAATTTAATCTAGGGGAGAGGACCCAGTACCTGAGCATGTTTCAATAGTTGTGATAGTAGTGGTTTATATAATGCCCAATATTTTTATCAATATTGGACCAATAGTTGTGACTTTAAAGTTGTTAGTGTTGATGATGACTCGTAGTATTTGCAAATTAGTTGCATTCAACTTAGATTTTTAGAATGTATAGAATGACATGAATTAATAACCTTGAAGTTTTTCTTGAACTGTATAGAATTATTGAAGCTTTTACCTATATATAATTTTTCATACTTCCCAATAGGCGTTCTGTCTATTAGCTCTCGAAAGCGCAAGAAAAATGCCTCAAGAGGTTGCCAAACTCTTGGTACGTTTCAGGGTAACATACAAGGCCAAATAGTTTAGACCTTCCTCTCTTCAAATGCTGCTAGACCTAGGCGGGTATACCTATATGAATGAAGCAAACTTGATTTGTGTTTATTTTTTAAGCAATTTATCCACAATGGCAAGTGGGAGTGGACAATTGAATCTTTATTATGGTATAGATTGTATAAGCAATATCAAGGCTAATCCTAATATGTTTAGTTAACAGATGTAAAATATAAAATGGATGAACTAAAATGAAGTATGTAAGACTAGTGCCTCATTGGGTTTATGGAGTCTAATGAAGATCTAGAAAAGTGTAATTTGTGATGGCAACAATTCAAACTATTGGACACACAAATGTAGTTTGCAACTTGTACAAATGTGCAAGTAAATGGCTGACAACTCTACTTGAGATAGGATGACAACCCTAATTATTTGATTCTTCTTATTGATCCAATTAATGCTTTCTAGTTACTGTGATTGATTATAAGGATTTAATCTTTACTTGAAAGAACCAAATGGTCACATCATACAAATACAACACATGTGTATCAAAAAACTAATATATACTTGATATACCAATTTGAACAACAGAAAAGCATCAAAATCTAGACAATAAAATAACTGTATAATTCCACAGACAACTAATACCAAAGACTAAGCCACAAATTCATATATCTTCATTAAATTCATCGAACTTCATGCATGCATCTGAGTCTTTTTGATGAAAACATCATTACAAAAAAAAACTATCTACAATATTCCTTTTTCCTATTCGCCTCTCTCCTTTTGATATCAAAAAACGGATACTTATACATCAAATGTTTGAAAGGACAAGTCCTTTCAAAAATGTCTTATACATCAAATATCGCCCAGAGTCGCCCCGATAATTATTTTGATCCATTTGTATCTTCATCGGCAAGAGATCATGTATCGCTAGGATATTCTACAGTTTCCTTGACATGGTGAGTCTCCCCGATGATTATTCTTTCGATCTCAAGTATCTTGCCAAGATTCCTACCGATGTAATCTTATCGACGTGACATAGTGGGTTGGGTAGACATTCAAAACTCACTCTGATGGTATATGTCTTGCCGATATGCTTCCCTTGTGCTTCATCGATGAGTCAAGATGAGTATCTCATTGATGAAACTTCATCGCTAAGACCACAGGCCATTCCTCTCGATATATCTTCTCAGGAAATTTTGATCGTTGTAACAATCTTGATCTTTCACCGATACGCCTACATTTGAATAAATTTTTTTTTAAAAAAATTTTGCATTGTTTCGTCAAAATTTCGATGAAAGCAACTGACGAACCTCCAAAAATTAATCAGAGCAAAACTTTTAGTCATAATGAATTGCCTACTTTGTTGCAATTTGACAAACTTATGTTGTTTTTCTTTCGATCCTCATTATGTTGCCCAAGACTCCTACCAATGTAATCTTATCGGCATGACATAGAGGGTCGGGTAGACATTCTGAATTTATGCCGATGGTATATGTCTTGTCGATATGCTTCCCTCGTGCTTCATCAATGAGACAAGATGAGTATCTCGTCGATGAAACTTCATCGTTGAGACCACAAGCCAGTCTCTCGATATATCTTCTCATCAGGTAATTTTGATCATTGTAATAGTCTTGATCTTTCACCAATATTTGCAATACGTTCGATGAAACTTTCATCTTAATGACTTTCCTATTTCGTCAAAATTTTGACGAACTTTTGTTGTTGTTTCAATGCTTTGGCAAAGGCATGCCACTTGTGTTCTGTCTATTGTTCATCATTAGATCGACAAAAAAATTGTTGCTATTCTGACAAACACCAGATCCCTTTTTGTGGCAGAAACCACCAAATCTGAGTCATGATTTTGACATTTTAAAGCTAATTTGCGATGAAAAGAATTTAGCGACAAAAATTATTTCAGTGATTCGTTGGTATTCTGACAATAAGTTGTCGATATTTCAATAATGTTCGGTATTTTTTACTTTACTTTTTAACCGTTCATTGAAATTTGAAATAAATTACATTTTTATAAACTAGACTCCATTCTACACATTAAAAAAAATGATTTTTTGATTAGTTTTCAAAAGTTATAGGGTTAGCACGACCAAAATTTTGTTTTCTAGTTTTGTCCACTTCAAAAATTAGTTAAAATTCATATATTCATTAAAAAATTATCAGAAAAATCAGGCATAAACTACATGTTGTTAGCTAATTTCTCATTGAAGCAATTTTTAAAATAACAGAAAAAGGTTAACCTTTTGAGGGAGCCACAACAACCGTTATGTTATGTTTTCAACATCTATTTCTATGGCTCCCTTTTTTGAACCCTTTAATCTCTATCATTTTCAAAAAAATTAGTAGTTTAGAAAGTAGACTTGGAGCACTTCTTACATTGTTTTTGTTGCATCTTAAAATTTTGAGTGTAACTATCTTCAATTTGTCATCGAAGGTCAAAATTTCCTGTTTTCAAAAAAAAAAGTGGCCACTTAAGATGCCTTTTTGGCTCCCCAACTTTCTGCACTTACCCATTTATTTATTTATTTTTAAGCCAAAGGCGTGAGAGCCTATATATATTATATAGAATAAGATGATTACATATTTCAAATGTCCAAATTCAAAATGTTTATGGAAATCATGCTGAAAGTTCAAAATTCAGCTTGTTAGCCCCAAAGTTTCTACTATGAAGACCACCCTTACTACTGCTACTGAATTTACATAGATAAACTACTACCCATAAACTATTAGACATAGTCCCTAACAAACCAGTAAACTCTAAATTTTGAGCAAAAAACCCCACAAAATACAGAAGCTATTCTTCCATGAAGTCACCTTGCACTGAGTTTTCATCCTGAAACTCCAATCCCTCTGTCAGCTGAAAACCCATTTATTATTATATTAAATTATATAAATTATATAATGCAATATAATATATAATAAAAATCATTCTAGATCATTTTCTGAATTGCAGTCTATATAATAAATACATTCCATATTTCTCTTCATATTTTGGAGTAACATCTGTTGTTCCTATTTCATTGTGTTTGAACTCCATCTACAAATTAGTATTTGTTAAAATTATATGTTAGGGATGGCATACGATAGTTCTTTTGGAAACAAAGTATTGGTTTTTGATGGATCCAAATATCCTTTTTGGAAAGTTAGGATGGAGTCATATTTGATGGCTTTAGGTATGGACTTACGAAATTTAGTTGTAGAGGGGTATGAAATCCCTAAAAACTATACTAGGGATCAAATTGGAAAGAAGGCTTATGAAATCAATGCTCAGGTTAGAAATTCTCTTTTCTGTGGTTTGACTAACATTGAGTTTTCGAAGGTGATAAATTGCAAAACTGCAAAGGAAATATGGGAAAGGTTGGAAACTATCTATGAAGGTGATGAAAAAGTCAAAGAAGCAAAGTTGTAGGCTTAAAAAGCTTAGTTTGAAGGTTTGAGGATGAAAGAAGATGAGAACATTACTACATTCATGCTCCAAGTTGATGAAATTGTACATATTCGAGGTTTTGGTGAAACTTTGGAGGAAAAGATTGTTGTAAAGAAGGTACTTAGATCCTTACCTAGAAGGTTTGATCCTAAAATTTTTGCTATTGAAGAAGCTAAAGATGCAAATACTTTGAAGTTGATTGAGTTGCATGGAACATTAACTGCATTTGGGATGAGATTTGAAAGTGAGGATTCTATAAGAAAAGAAGCTGTTTTTAGAGTATCTTTGAAGCAGGTTGGTCAAGATTTTGATTGTGGATTAGATCCGGAAGAAGCAAATTTTGTTAGAACCTTGTTTCAGTAAGTACAAAGGCACATTACCTTTCAAATGTTTCAATTGTGGAGATGTTGGAAATTTTATGGCTAAGTGTCCTCATAAGAATACTAACAATGTTGATCAAAAGAATGGAAAGAAGTCTTTTAAGAAAAGATTCAAAGGATAGAGAAAGCATAAAAGTTTTTATACTAATGAAGAAGAAGAAGAATATTCTATAGAAGAAGATGATGAAGATACATCCATTAAAGAATATGGAAAAGTTGTATTCATGGATTTTGAGATTGTTGATGGTGATGCTAAAATGAGTTCTAGAGAAAAAGGTGAAGAAGAAGCAGATCTTATGGAGAATTTTTTATGGGCCAGAAAATAAATCAAGAAGCTGAATATCAAAATTGAGAAGTAAGATCCAAAGAGAAAATAGCAAAAGATCTGAAGTTTGCAGAAAAGATGATTGTTGATCTGAAGATTCAGGCAGAAGAAGCAAAAAGATTTGAAGAAATTTTGACAAAGAAGTTATCTACAAGAGACAAATATTGCAAAAAGTTGGAGGCAAAGATTGTTGCAGCCAGAAAAGAGCTTGAGAAGGAAAATCAGTAGTTGCAGTTGAAGTTCAGTAAAAGTACTAAAACCCTAGATTGGATATTGGAAGGTCAAAAAGTTTTGCATGGAAAAACTGAAGTCAGTTTTAATGATCAGAAGAAAAAGGTGACCAAACAATCAAAGAAGAGTAATAAGGAAAGTACAAAGGTGATAGGTTACAGAGGATCAAAATCAGAGAAGCCATTGACAAGTAATGGAAGCATGACTCAAAGTGATGAATTTGTTGAAGTGCATAACACAAGGAGGAGATTTGGAGGACAATGATACAATATTAGGCGAAGTTTTTATTTTTCTGGTTATTGTTTCAATTGTAATGATTATGGTCATAAGGTTGTCAATTGTAGAAGAGTTCCAATAAGAAGAAATAATTTTGTCAGTAATAATGCATTTGCACCTTTGTTCAATTTCAATCTTATTTGTTTCAAGTGCAACAATTTTGGACATATTGCAA
>VDFB02157616.1:0-51380 GCA_007258455.2 Sequoia sempervirens | reverse complement strand
GCATTCTTTTGATCTTTCAAAGGTAAATCTGGTAAATGTGAAGTAAAAGAGGAAAAATTTGTTTTAGTTTTGAATAAATTTCTTAACTAATCTGAAACTACCTTGAACCCGAGTGTAAACTCAAGGGTTTCATCTCACAGTGGCATTTCATCTTCATATCATTGATTTTTTCCTAAAAAAATCCTTGATTGGCATCATGATCAAATAGTATGTTTCTTACCAGTTCATAGACTTTGGTTATTGAATATGGGTTTTTCTTGACAAAGATGTATAATTGTTTCACAAACATTGTATATATGTATCTCTGCAAAAACACATAAAAGAAAGTGATGTGAAGAGAGGATATAGTCTAGACAGAGTGTTGCTTATTCTGTAAAAAGAGAAAAGTGGGCTCATATTGTTTTCATCTCTGATTGTATTACAGAGATTATTTTTTAGTTGAGCATTATTGCAAAATGATTTTGTATCCTATTGTAATTTTATGACTGCAAAGAATGATTGCAGTTATAAGGTTTTGATGGGTTGCAATATCTTGAATGCTTGATGAAGTTGGTGCTCCACATTGTTACAGAGTTGGTGCTCTTTGATTAATAAAAAGGAAATTTTAGCGAGTGGTTTTTTATGCCCCAAGAGGGTTTTTCCACTTAGGAAATCTTTGTGTTATGTGATTTTATTTGTCTCTCATTTTGTTTCATGTTAATGTGCTCATTCTGTCAATGCTCTGATACTTTTAGTGTGCTCAAAAGTTTCTTATTTCAAAATTTTGTCATGCAAAGTTAAAAAGCCTTTTGTTAATAAAATTAAAAGTGCATTGGGAAAAGTTATTGTTCTGTTTCAAAAGCACATACAAGATTTTTCACACTCTAATTGAACAATATCATATGATGCTTTTAACATGAGTTGTAAATGTTAATCAAGTTTCATGTCAATCTAATTTTAAGTGTTAGTGTACACTTGCATAGATAAGTCTGCCACATTGATTTTTAAATTAGTAAAAAGTTTCATTGTGCCTTTAGAGTCAAAAATTAAAAATTATCACTCTGATTCACCCCCCCTCTTAGAGTGAATCCACTTCCAACAAGTGGTATCAGAGTATAGGGTCCTGCATTAGGTTTCATTCATGGTATTGGAAGTCTATCTTTGGGTGTTGTTGTGTTGTATCTATGATGGCTAAAGGGAGAAGGAATAAGGGAAAGAGAAACTCACTACAAAACATAAACAATCAGGTTGTGTTTGAACCTAGTATAAGAAGTAATGAAGAAATGATACAACATATTATGCATAGCATACCTCAATTTGATGGTATCAATTTTAATTTGTGGAAGCGTCAGATGGAAAATTATTTGTCCTCCTTAGGGTTTTATGTGTGGACAACAATAGAGAGGGTGCAATGTGTTTGTAACATCTCCCTCCACTCTTGAGGAAAAGATAGTTCTTGAATCAAATGCTAAGGCTCTAGATGTAATTTTCAATAGTCTGCCAAATGACACTATTGCAAAAGTTATGCACTGTAGAGATGCAAAGGAAGTATGGAATAGATTGATTGAAATATATCAGGATGGTGAATTGCAAGAAGAAATGTCTTTGAAAACTCAAGGAAGTTGTGTTTCATCTGTAAGTGATGATTGTGAAAATCATCACAGTTCCGAAGAAAATCTATTTGAGTCTAAATCTCTTGAAATTACAGATGGACATTCAAGTAGCCAACAAACCAATGAAGTAGATCAATCTTTGGATGAAATAAATTTTGAACAAGATGAGCAAGAAAATGAGCTTGATTTGGAAGGTGAGCTTCTGTGTGCTTTAGGTACAATTAAACAACTCAGAAAAGAGAACCTGATTTTAAAGAAACAACTTCAAAAAGAAAAGAATATCAAAGATAAGGTATGCTCAGATCTTATAGAAGCAAAAATCCAAGTTGAAGAAGCTAGAAAGATCGAGGAAGTGTTCAAAGATCAACTTAAAGAAAAAGAATAGTGCATAAAAAATCTTGAGTTGCAAATAGTTTTACTAAGGAACATTGGTAAAGAATCAAAGCAATTAAGTGATGAAGAAACTAGTAAAAGTGGCTCCATGTCATTGGATAAAATTATTGAAACAAAGAAGGATCCAAGTGACAAAACTGGTCTAGGCTTAGAGGAAGGACAATGTTCTAAGACACTTAGTACAAAAAAAAAAAAACTTTCATACTGTTGATTCTAAAATTGCAGGAAACAGAAGAGAAAGGAATAGAATGCACAAGGTGTCAGGATCTCACTCTGCCTGGCAAGGTAATTTGATAAAGTATTATTATTCTTTTTCAGGTTATTGTTACTCATGTTTTGAGTATGGCCATAGAGCATCTGAATGTTTGTCTAAAATAAAGAAAAGTGATAAACAAAGAAACCATGATAATGTTACATGCTTCAAATATAATCAATCAAGTTATATTGCAAGGAAATGTAACAAGAGTGACACAAAACATTACAAATCTATGGTTGTATGTTATAAATGTAATGGCCTTGGGCATAAAGCCAAGTTTTGCAGGAGTCAATGGGAGAAAACATCTGGAAGCAACAAAGAGTTTGTAAGGGTCTAGAGAAGGAAGCAACAACAAGACAATAGGCTTGTGCTTGATGCACAAGAGACACTGTTGAATGCATAATTAGACCAAGAGGTCAAAGGGGATCAATAAATGTATCATCTTACAAACCCCTAGAAATGATAATACCTTTGAGATTCGTGGTATAGAGTATCTACAAAGTATCATAGGACTGTGGCTTTATCTAATGCATAAGCTTGTTATGTGAGTTGGGTGTCCAGGTAGTCTAAATACCTATTTGTGCAGGGTAGTATAGATATTGAAAAATTCTATGAAAAGCTTAAACAATGCTGAGGGAAATCTAGTTGATACATTCATATGTTTATAACAAGCGTTGACAATGTAGACAAGTCAGAGCTAAAGTGTTTGTTTGTGATCATTTATTGTGTTAGAGTCAGTGGCATCATCAAAGTATACAGAAAGGAGGATTATTGTCAAAATGTTGTAAAGTTGCAAGTACCCTAATTGACATGAAATAGAGATATGTTTTTGTGCTCTATTAAACTCTTTTGCACAATGGATATGTACAAGATATTCAAATAGACTCAAGGCAGTGAGCATGCAAGAAAACATCTATACAATGTTGAGAGATGAGAGAACAATGTATTATATACACTATAAAACAAGGAAAACTAAAACAAGTTTCAAAGGAGTTCCTTTTAGCAGTTCATGTTTGTCTTGATCATATGATAGATCATTCAAGATGTTAGTTAAGTGAGTGTAGACCTGTATAATGTCGCAGTGATAGAGAAATTTTGACATCTCTATCACACAAATTTGACAAAGTTTTATGACAATTTTTCATGGTGTTTTCATGATCAAAGGACAGTATCATATCAAAATAGTTTTTTTAACTACTTTTTGTTTTGGCCAATTCTACTACTGTGTTGCACAAGTTTTCTTTGTTGTCATAAGGTGAAGTTTATTATTATAATTTCATGGTAGCATAATTCTACTATGTTACATTCTTACACTAGAAAGTTCCTCCTTTGGCATTTCATTTGTAAGGAGTTAAGGGGAGCTTCATGTTGTAATTGGTAAGATTGCTTGGTTTGCAGCAATAGAGTGGAAGATCTTTATATTTGTGTTGCAGTTTGACATTAAAAATTGTTTCATTGCATTATCGTAATTGACAAATTGAGATTAGTCTTGATTTTGTTGAACAATATGTTTGAATTATGACTATAGTATGATGTCAAATATGCTTTCAAATTTTCATGTTAAAATGAACAACACTTATTCATATTTTTTGGGCAATGTGAAGTAAATTCAATTGGTTTGAAAGTTTTATTTGCTCAATGCTATTTTTGTATGAAGTGGGTTGTTTAGTGATCAGTGAATCACCATATCATGTCCTTTTTATGGGGGGGGTAGTAAAAGCATCAAACGCCAGAACAAATTTTGTTAGAAGACAAGATCTATTTCATTTGGCTCACATACATCCTTGAATCTAAAGAAGTCTTTAATAGTTCAGATCTAGATTGGGAACTGTCTCTCAATTGTTACTTACTCAAACAAATCATTGCTTTAGGGGGAGCCTCTTAGCTCTCCTAGCAGATTCTTGCTGCTTTTGTGATTTATTTGTTGCTTCTTTGCTATATTTGCAGCTAGATGAGTTACTATTTTGTTGGTTTTTCCTTATGTACACTTTGTCCTTGAAGACAAAAAAGGGGGAGAAATATAAGTTATTCAATTATGAGTATTTAATTGGATTCGGTTATGCGTATTCAATTGGATTGAGGGTTGCGGGATCATATTGAATTGTGACATTGCAAATGGTTTTTCCATCAAGGACAAAGAGTGGTTTGTTGGATCTTAGTTGTGTTCATGGTTTGTCCTTGATGAAAAAATCACTTTTTGGGTCTCATGGTCTAACAGTTTCAGATTTGGTCTCTCAGAATCTTTATGCTCTCCATATTCATGTTACATGTTGATATTATTCATGTGGCTTCTCGTTTAGATTTATGAATGCAATTATCTTCAAATGGTTATGGTTACTAACAGTGTTGATAAGGTTTGACATAGGTTATTCATATGTTGTTCATTGTGATAGGGCATGCATTAGCTTATGTGATAAACAATATTGCTATCTTGACAGATCATTCAGGCTGATCATGGTTCAGATTATTTAGGTATATCATTTTCAGTATGATCTTGGCTTCAATAGTAATTGGGTTCTTCACATTTCAAATGAGATATGGTTTACATTGCATATTACACTTAGTGTATTTTGACCTCCATCTCAGGAAATTTGGTTATTGTTTCAATTGCTCCATGAAACTTGGTATAGTAATATCATTGCTCTCATGTCTCTACAGCCATCTTGAACTCACATTTTATTTGGTGGCATAGTATACACTTTGGTTCTAGTATCTCACTTGTTTGATGGTTTTTATTAGCTCACATGGCATATAATTTTTACTTTTTATTTGGAGCCTCTTATGCTCTAGCCTTGACTTTATAGTCGACATTCAAAGGCAAGTGCTTATCTTTATTAGTTGAAGCCTTTTCTTTTTACATATGATATTGATATATCATTGTCATGATAATATTTTGTGGGGTCAACATCTAAATGGAAACAACCCTATTGGGTTTTCCTTAGCATATTTCAGTGGTAATATATATTGGGTTTGATTTATGTAAAAGCCTACTTGTTTATATCACTTGGCAGCCATCATTCTCCAAATTTTTAAGTCAACATTATGAGAATCTTTGACTCATAATATAGTTTATTTTAATGATCATTATGTGTCGATAGTTTGCAAGCAAAATTTGGAGGTGATCATGTGGTCGGGTCCTTGGTAAATGATTAGTCAAGCAGAATCATAAGCATTTTTTATCAGTTGATTATTATTGTGTCTTTTTCCTTCGGACTCCAAATCTTTATTAACTTTGCAAAAATTCATCGACTGACTTGAGAGAAGACTTGTTTAGGGAAAAATGATATTGCATTTTCATTGATTATGGTTTGGAACCCTAGCGCCACCATGTTGGAATTTTAGTTACATATTGTGCAAGGTTGTTGTGGTATTTTGATTTGGTTTTCAGTTATGTTGGTCTTTGATGGTTGGAAAGATTGTTGGTGGTTTTCGTTTGAGCTGAAAGTGGTAGTTTGGGCAGTTTTCATGAAGAACTTCAGGGATTTTATTTGCAGGTTAAATCCACCATGATATAGGTAATATCTATGCATTATGTTTTATTTTTCAAAGGTAAATCTGGTAAATGAGAAGTAAAAGAGGAAAACTTTGTTTTAGTTTTGAATAAACTTCTTAACTAATATGAAACTACCTTGAACCTGAGTGTAAACTCAAGGGTTTCATCTCACAGTGGCATTTCATCTTCATATCATTGATTTTTTCTTAAAAATCCTTGATTGGCATCATGATCAAATATTATGTTTCTTACCAGTTCAAAAACTCTGGTTATTGAATGTGGTTTTTTCTTGATAGAGATGTATATCCGTTTCACAAACATTGTATATATGTATCTCTGCAAAACCACAAAAAAGAGAGTGATGTGAAGAGAGGAAATTGTTTGGACAAAGTATTGCTTATTGTGAAATCATTTTTGTAAAAAGAGAAGAGTGGACTCATATTGTTTTTATCTCTGATTGTATTACAGAGATTATGTTTTGAGTTAAGCATTATTGCAAAATCATTTTGTATCCTATTGTAATTTTATGACTGCAAAGAATGATTGCAGTTATAAGGTTCTGATGGGTTGCAATATTTTGAATGTTTGATGAAGTTGGTGCTTCAGAAAGATTATGGGAGTTGGTGCTCCACATTGTTACAGAGTTGGTGCTCTTTGATTAATAAAAAAGGAAATTTTAGCGAGTGGTTTTTTATACCCCAAGAGGGTTTTTCCACTCAGGAAATCTCGTGTTATGTGATTTTATTTGTCTCTCATTTTGTTTCATGTTAATGTGCTCATTCAGTCAATGCTCTGATACTTTTAGTATGCTCAAAATTTTCTTATTTCAAAAGGTTGTCATGCAAAGTTAAAAAGTCTTTTGTTAAGCAAATTAAAAGTGCATTGGGCAAAGTTGTTGTTTTGTTACAAAAGCACATACAAGATTGTTCACACTATAATTGAACAATATCATATGATGCTTTTAACATGAGTTGTAAATGTTAATCAAGTTTCATGTCAATCTAATTTAAAGTTTTAATGTACACTTGCATAAACAAGTCTGCCACATTGAGTTTAAATTTGTAAAGTTTCATTGTACCTTCGTGAGTCAAAATTTAAAAATTACTTCACTGATTCACCCTCTCAAATTGAATCCACTTCAAACATCATCATCTCCATCTTTCCCTGAGACTTGTCCATTTCTAAAGAGAATAGCATCCCATTGTAAGATCCATAGGAACTCTTCCACCTAAGTTAGCTTCATGCATTTCCACATCTTCATGCCGTGAACTACATGTATTTCCCCTGACAGGTGAAATTTTCCCAAACAACTCGAGTTTGTTGTATGCCCAACATAATGAAATTTCGAGTCCATCACGTTCCCCGTGACCTCTCGGCCAGCATTAGTCTACCAAACTGACCGACCCTTTCTATCAAACAATCTAAGATGACTGTGTCTCGAAAACTTCAGAATGTCAGGCATGTTTCTGATAGGATTTTCTCTATTAGCAACCCAAACTACGGCATTCTAAGAGATTGGTGCATACCAGATTCAAATATACCACTAATGGTTCCTTCCGGCTTCAGAAAATCCTAATGTAAATCATGAGAATTGTGTCTCAACCTTGCAAGCTTTTTCCAGAAAATTCTAGAATTTGTTTATGCTAGTTCTCCACATGTTTATGTGTTGGAAAAGGTGTATGAGTTGTTAAAAAATGTGCCTTGTCCCTAGTAGAATATAGGAGGGCTATTTTTAGAGTATAAACAACTCATTGTATAACTTTTATGGGGGTCTAAACTAGAGGACAAAATTATGGACGAAAATGCTTTTTTAACTTGGTTGATTTTCCATCTTGGAGTTACAAATGACAAGTGGGTAACATGTGGCATGGTTGTTTTGCCCATGGTTTTGGCCCATGGTTTTGTAAAACCACAAATGGTTTCTAGGTTGTAAATCACTATAAAAGGAGGGCTTGGGGAGGTGTTTGAATCATCGAGTTCAATTTGCAAGACTGGGTGCTAGAAGGAGTCTCTTTGAGTCTGAGTTCGAGTTGTGGTGATGCGCTCCTATAAGAACTTGCATTGCAAGTGTATTGTAATCTTCTTGATTTGATAATACATTGTGCAGGTTTTGGAGGGTGGGGTTTTTCTCCCGGAAGGGTTTCCCCACAGTAATTACTGTGTTATGTGTTTATTGTGATATTTCATTTATGCATGTTTATTTGTCCATTGAAATCTCTGTAATAGTTAGTTGAATTTGCATAATCGTCCTCTCAAGATTAGCGTAGGAAGCGATTCTACGCACCTTTGCTTCCTTACAAGTGGTATCAGAGCTTGGCCAGTTTTGGTTCTATTTGTTGGGTACAGGGTTTTTTGTGCTAATCAAGGTTTGAGTGGGAGCTTGTGCAGAGGTTTTCATTTCTGTATTGCAGGATTGCAAAGATGGCAAGCATATCGGGGAGGATTGATGTAGAAAAGTTTTTTGGCACAAACTTTGAGATGTGGAAGCTGAAGATGGAAGATCTGTTAATTGATCGAGATCTATGGGATGTGGTGGATGAGAATACGCTGAGGCCCGCAGATCCAACTTTAGCTGCACAATATGATGTGACTGATAGAAAAGCTAAAGGTCTCATTAGATTGTGTCTTGCAGATTCAATTCTGATTAATGTCCATGAAGAATCTACTACAAAGAAGCTTTGGAAGAAGCTAAGTGAGATCTACCGAGCAAAATCACTTGTGAATAAGATTTTCTTGAGGAAGAAGTTGTATTCCTTGAGAATGGAAGAAGGTGGACAAATTTCTGAGCATCTTGAAACATTCAATATGTTGGTGACTCAGTTGACCTTAGTTGGGGTTAAGATGGATGAAGAAGAAAGATGCCAAACTTTGTTGTGTTCATTGCCAGACTCATGGGATAGCCTTGTCATGGCCATAGGGAGCACTTTAGTTGTCTTGAAGATGGAGAATGTTGTTGGTTCTCTACTTTCTGAGGAGATGAGAAGGAAGGTCTCTTTGAATGCCAAAGAGGCTTTGAGTGTTTGAGGAAGACCAAAAGAAAGAGGCAAGAATGAAAAGCAGCATGGCCATTCTAAGTCCAAGAATAAGGGGAGATCAAAATCTCCTGGTAAGTCCAAGGCAATCTGCTTGAATTGTGGCAAACCTAGACACTTCCAAAAGGACTACAAAGAGGAGAAGAAGAAGAAGAAGAAGAAGCAAGATTCTGATTCTGAGTCTAAGAAGGAAGATGGAGATGCTTTCATCGCAACCTTGGCCACTCATGTAGGTGACAATGCATGGTTGATAGACTCAGGTGCATCTTTCCACATGACTCCTAATAGAAACTGGTTTAGTAAGTATGGAAATTTTGATGGTGGTAAGGTGTATTTGGGTGATAACTCTGTTCTTGATATTGTTGGTCGTGGAACTATTCATGTGAAATTTTCTGATGGTAGAATTAGAAGATTTGATGGTGTCTTGCATATCCCGGGACTAGCAAAAAAATTGTTATCTGTTAGCAAATTAATAGATGCGGGTGTGCTTGTACAGTTTTCTGAAGCAGGTGTGAAAATGGTGAGAGGTGCTCTAGTAATAGCAAGAGGAAGCAGATTGGGTACATTGTACCAGCTTGATGCATGCACGGTTGAGTGCAATAGTACTTCTGATAAGATTGTGAAAATGACTACTTTGTTGGAGAAGGAGAGGGTTTCTCTTTCAACATATGGTCATGGTTTTTGGGTACCCAAGGGTGCTCTATCTACCAAATCAAAGTTACCTATAGAGAAGACCATGTTATGGCACCAAAGACTTGGCCACATAGGTGAGAAGGGTCTATGGACCTTGAAAAATAAAAACCTTGTTGATGGGTTGAATGACTGCAATCTTGAGTTTGATTTTTGTGAGCATTGTATCTATGGTAAACAAAATCGTATTCAGTTTTACTCGAGTTCTCATAAGTCTTCATGTATTTTGGATCTTATCCATTCAGATGTATTTGGTCCAGTTGATGTTTCTTATATTGGTAGATTAGTTTATTATGTTTCTTTCATTGATGATTTAAGTAGAAGAACATGGGTTTATTTTCTTAGGAGTAAAGCTGAAGTTTTCAGTCATTTCAAAGAATTTAAAGCAATGGTTGAGTTGCAGACTGGAAAGAAGATAAAGTGTTTGAGAAATGATAATGGTGGTGAATATTGCTCTAATGATTTTGACACATTTTGTAAAGATTGTGGTATTAAAAGAGAGAAGATGACTCTATATTCTCCATAGCAGAATGGAGTTGCAGAAAGAATGAACAGGACCTTGATGGAGAAGGCTAGGAGTATGTTGAGTGGAGCTGGACTAGAACAAAATTTTTGGGCTGAAGCTATTGCCACTGCCTGCTACCTGATAAACAGGTCTCCTACATCAGCTCTTGTTGATAAGATGCCAATGGAAGCGTGGTAGGGCCACAAGCCTTCACTTAGACATCTGAGAGTGTTTGGTTGTGAGGCATATGCTCATGTGCCAAAGGAGAAGTGGAAAAAATTGGACAACAAAGCTGTCAAATGTATCTTCATCGGATATAGTTATGGTGTGAAAGGATACAAGCTTTGGGATCCTATTGCACAAAAGGTATTTTATTCCAGAAGTGTTATTTTTAGAGAAACTAAGCCTTCTTCTATTATAGTGCAGCCAGAACAGATGGAAGAAAATAAAGATGTGATTCAACTGCCTGCTACACCTGAGAAAGTTGAATCGAGGCCCTTAGAAAGACAAGATGTTGAGGAGAGCTCTACGAGTTCTAAATCATCAGAGGAAGAGGGAGAACCTGAACCTGAACCGGATCTTGTTTGAAGGTCTAGTAGATAGAGGAAAGCACCAGAAAGGTATGGATATTCTCTTGATGATTGGAGGTGTATATTTGCTTTGAATGCTAATATTGATGAACCGAGATCTGTAGAAGAGGCTCTTGGTATGAATGATTCAGAGTCCTGGAAAATAGCCATGGAAGAAGAGATGGCAGCTCTTAAGAAGAATGACACATGGGACCTTGTACCATTGCCTGAAGGACAAAAACCTGTTGGTTGTAAATGGGTGTTCAAAAGGAAGATGGGTTCAAATGGAAGCATTGAGAAGTATAAAGCATGTTTGGTTGCAAAAGGTTACTCCCAGGTTGCAGGAGTTGATTATGGTGAAATTTTTTCTCCTGTAGCAAAAATGACATCCATTCAATTTTTACTTTCTATTGCAGCTGCTTATGATCTAGAGGTTGAGCAGATGGATGTGAAAACAACTTTCCTTCATGGAGATTTGGAGGAAGAAATTTATATGACACAGCCAGAGCACTTTGTGGTGAAAGGTAAAAGTCATTTGGTTTGTAAGTTGAAGAAATCCTTGTATGGTTTAAAACAAAGTCCTAGGATGTGGTACCAGAAGTTTGATACATATGTTTTGAGTTTGGGATTTGTGCGATCTAAATCTGATCACTGTATATATTACAAGTCTGATGGTGATTATTTCCTAGTTATTGCCTTGTATGTCGATGACATGTTTATTGGCAAAGGAAAAGGTTTGATTGTAGAATTAAAATCTCAGCTCTCAACAAAGTTTGAAATGAAAGATCTTGGTACAGCAAGGCATATTCTGGGAATGGAGATTATAAGAGATAGGAAAAAATAGAAAGCTTTGGCTAGGCCAGAGTAAGTATGTTGGTACTATTATGAGAAGATTCAATATGGAGGATTCCAGACCATTGAGTGTTCCTGTTACTATGGGAACAAAGCTTTCTAGCTCACAGTGTCCTACATCCCCATTGGAGATGGAAAAGATGAGTCGAGTACCATATCAGAGTGCTGTTGGAAGTTTGATGTATGCTATGGTTTGTACAAGACCAGACATTGCCCAAGCAGTGGGAGTACTTTCCCATTACATGTCTAATCCAGGAAGAGCACATTGGGATGCAGTAAAAAGATTTTTTAGATACTTGTGGGGTACCTTAGAGTACTCTATTTGTTTCCATGGAACAGGAAATGAGCATTCCTTGGATATTCAAGGCTACGTGGATTCAGACTGGGCCGGTGATGTTGATAAAAGATCCACCAGTGCATATGTGTTTACATTATTCGGTGGTGCAATCAGTTGGATGAGAAAGCGACAAGCTGTGGTCGCTTTGTCCACTACAGAGGCAAAGTATATGGCAGCTACTCATGCCTACAAGGAAGCCATTTGGCTAAAGAGATTGTGTTCAGATATAGAGTTCAAACAAGGTGTAGTGACAATTTATAGTGATAGTCAGAGTGCAATCTACCTAGCAAAGAATCTGACATTTCATGCCAGGACCAAGCACATTGATGTACAATATCATTTTGTGAGATATATGGTCAAGGAGGGCAAGGTGAAGCTGGAGAAGGTGGAGACTTTGGTGAATGTTGTTGATGCATTAACTAAGCCCGTGAGCATAGAGAAATTCAGATTGTGTTCAAAGTCTATGGGGCTCTCGACCCCTAGCAATTAAGTCCATGACACTTTGGATCCCCTGACTCTTGCAAGGTGTTCGACAAGTGGGAGAATGTTGAGAATTGTGTCTCAACCTTGCAAGCTTTTTCCAGAAAATTCTAGAATTTGTTTGTGGTAATTCTCCACATGTTTAAGTGTTGGAAAAAGGTGTATGAGTTGTTAAAAAATGTGCCTTGTCCCTAGTAGAATATAGGAGGACTATTTTTAGAGTATAAACAACTCATTGTATAACTTTTATGGGGGTCTAAACTAGAGGACAAAATTATGGACGAAAATGCTATTTTAACTTGGTTGTTTTTCCATCTTGGAGTTACAAATGACAAGTGGGTAACATGTGGCATGGCTTTTTTTCCCATGGTTTTGGCCCATGGTTTTGTAAAACCACAAATGGTTTCTAGGTTGTAAATCACTATAAAAGGAGGGCTTGGGGAGGTGTTTGAATCATCGAGTTCAGTTTGCAAGACTGGGTGCTAGAAGGAGTCTCTTCGAGTCCGAGTTCGAGTTGTGGTGATGCACTCTTGTAAGAACTTGCATTGCAAGTGTATTGTAATCTTTTTGATTTGATAATACATTGTTCGGGTTTTGGAAGGTGGGGTTTTTCTCCCTAAAGGGTTTCCCCATGGTAATTACTATGTTGTGTTTATTGTGATATTTCATTTATGCATGTTTATTTGTCCATTGAAATCTCTGTAATAGTTAGTTGAATTTGCATAATCGTCCTCTCAAGATTAGTGTAGGAAGCGATTCTGTGCACCTTTGCTTCCTTACACCTTGATTCGAGAGACCAAATTAGCGTAAATACATGTAATCTAAAATGGTTGCGGTCTGAGGAGTGCCCTGGGAAATGTCTGGTTATTTCCAATCTTTTTATGGTTTGGTTATTTTTTAATTGATTTTGATGTTATTTGGTGTTCTTGCAGTATCTATGTTTCGTGGATTGCAAAGGTTTGCGATCCATATGGAAGATTATCTCCTTGCTTAGGATATAATGCTTCCACTGCCTGCGTGGTTGAACAATAACACTGATCTCTTTGTTATGTTTGATACTTATGCATTGTGTTAGAGAAGGCTTTGCTTTGCTTAGTGACTAACTGGCCATGCTTAGTGAGGAGTGCACCAAGTGCATACTCTGAGGCACTTGTCTCGATCTCAAAGTTTTGCTACAAATATAGAAAAAAAATGATTAGTGCTGAACAGAGTGTTTACTTCAGTCGTGCAAATGCTCATTGTTGTGCCTCTATTGATATGACCTTTGCTTTAGCTTGTCCTTTTGTTGCCTAGTAGAATTTGGACAATCTTGAAGAATCAAAAGCACATGTCCGATGAAGTTGGCTTGACCCGATAAATTCTTGAGTTTGTGAGACTTTTAGGGTTGATAGATGTTTTGGTAGGCTTGGATCTTAGTATGTTTGGATGTGTACCATCTCTTAAAAGGAATGTAGATGAGGTACTGGATCGCTCTGGGACAAAAGAATACTTTCTTTATTTTGATGTAAGTTATGTTGATCGCGAGTGGGCAGACTTGTCAAGTACATTCTAGGTGTTTTCCATGTCTTAATAAAGATGAGGATGTCATATAAGTAAATGAACCATAATAATTTGTCTAAGGGCTTGAGTACATAATTCATCATTCATACAAATATGGTTGCTGGATTGGTTAGTCTAAAGGGCATGACCAATCACTTGAACAAGCCCTCCTTGCAGTAGAATAGCGTTTCAGACATCAAATGGATTGATTGGTGCTTGATGGTTGCTTAATTTCAAATTAATCTTTGTGAGAAATTTGGCCTCTCTGCACTGGTCTAAGAGTTTATCCATCTAAAGGATTAGATACATGTTCTTCACAGTGATATTGTTTAAGTTTCAATGGTAATTGTAGATTTGCCGTATTACATCCTTCTTTTGGGCAATTACAATTGGTGTTCCTTGAAGTGAGGCACTTGGTTAAACGTGGCCTCTTTGGATTAGCTCCTAAAGCTAACTCTTCATCTCACTATCCTCTAGAAATGATAGTTTTACATTGTTTCATTGGTGTTAGTATGCCAGGAATGAGATTAATCAAATGTTGTACTTGACAATGTGGAGGTACACTAGTTGCTAAACAGAACACATTTTTGTATCCTGACAGAATCTTGTCGATTTGCTTCTGTTGTACAGTCAGAGTTGGTGTTGTAGTAGGTGTGGTTGTTGTGACCTTCCATTCTTTGTCAAATCTGATCATGAGTAGGGTAAATGTCTCAGTTTGAACAATTATTCATAGACATCACTTCTCATTGATCAGCTACACAGTACACTACATTCGTGGGGGCTGCTTCTGGTACCCAATATTATCTACTGTACAATTTGATATTGTTTATTCATCTAGATTGTAACTTTGTGTGCAAATTTGCTTTATATTGATATCATTTATTCATCTAGGTTGTAACTTTGTGTGCAAACTAGCTATTCAGTCTTTGAAACCACATGTTGTGTCGTATTGATGTAGTTGTCATTTCTTTCAAAATCTTATGCGCATTGAAATATTGGTCTTTGTTTTTAGCCAGTAAGAAAGTGTTGACTTGTGTTTAGATTAGCTATGTCATCCATAAAATCTGTAAAACTTTGCTTGAAAGACACGTCTGTTATTAGTTTGGTGTTTGTATCCAAGGCAAAAACATAAGCAAATAGTCATTTCATTAATGCAATTTCCCCCTAGAGTCTATTGTAAAGTGTGCATATTTGTATATATTGTCTATAGTTTGGTGTCTAGGATCAGTCTAGCCTAGGTTTAGGTTTAGTTTAGGTCTTAGGAACTTCTTCAAATTGAAGTGAGGTTTATCCTCATGTATTAGGAACTTAGGAACTTCTCCAAATTAAATCACTAAACACAACTGCCAACATAATATCTTTCACAATTAAATCATTAAATACAAATGACAACATAATATCTTCCTACTTTACACTGAACTATATACTTAATTCTCTTTATCAATTTTCATATTATATTTATATAATATTTAGGACCTCGACTCATTTTTAATTAAAATAATTTACTGATAATAAATTTCTTTTAAGGCGGAACCCACCATCTCTATATGAAGTTTTATATATTTACTGAAATTTTTTTAATTTAATTTCAAAATGCCTGTTTTTTAGAGAAGCTTAAAAACATGCTTATTTTATAAAATTTGCTAGAGAGGCTCAAACGCTTAAAGAGCAAGTTCATAGACTTTAACCGGGAGAAAAGTTCATAGATTTTAAATCCCGCCGCCACCGCGTCCTCAAACATATCTAATAACTTAAAAGTCAATGGGGCCTGGCTGATGAAGAGATTGATATAAAACTTGTTTGAAAGGATAAGTCTACCTATCGATTGATATAAAACTGTAAAATTATAAATTGAAATTCGAAGCCCAAAAAATTTGAAAAATTTATTATTATTTACTGTGAAAGTATATGAATAAATTTTGTTTCTATAATTTTGAAGTCAAAGTGGGGCAGTTGCCGGCCATGTAATTGGTACAAAACCAGATCGACGTGTTATGGGAAATGTGCCTGGATAAATTGCTATGGGTATAGCGGGGACAGTTTTGTCTTGACTTGGTTTCTAGCCTGTCAAAGTATAAACAGTGAATGGGGAAAGTTGAGTCTAGCAGACTTGCACACGGCTTCATGAATGCTGTTCTCGACGAAGATTGGCTGGCTTTAACCATAACAAACAAGGGCGTTGCTGGCAGAGATAATTTAGCTTCTTCCTTGGAAAAGCTCGAAAAATATCCAGGAGTACAGTCTAGTCGAAACCTGCACAAAAATGGTAATAAGCACCATCTGCTCTTTTTTATATATTTATAGGCAGGCACACGCACGTTCTGTAGGGGTAGAATTATGTAATAAAATGGGGAATTTAATCCCACGTTCAAGTAGCTTAGAGCTTCCGGTTTGTTCAATGTCAGTATTAATGCAATTTGATATACTTAACGCTACCAAATTTCATAGGGAATGAACAGAGGAAGCAGTTAGAGCAGATCGAGGGTAATGGGTGGTAAGAAAAACAGAAGCGAAAGCAGTAATCGGCAAAATATGCTTTCAAACTCCTTGAGGGATATTCTGCATGCCCATATGCAGAGAGCCTGAGATTGAGGTTTGATACGGTTTATTTTTTGAGATATTCATAATGAGAAGCCCTTATGATAATATAGATGTAATTACTTCGTGTAAGGTGTCCTTTCAGGGTGTTGAGTTTCCTGGTTCTTGATTAACCGTAATTCAGCTTATGCATGTTGGATTGGATCTGGGGATTTGATGCCTATTTCTTAAGCTTCACCCGATTCACTCTGTTTTCTTTTTCTGGTTTTGATTGAGTGTTTAAACTTTATTTGAATTACTTACGGATGCTTATATATGGCCATGCCTTTATTTGTTCTTTATGTGAACTATTTGGAAAATGAGTCGAATGGGATGCATGATCTTCTAATAGCAAGACTATTTCTAGGGTATAAAAGTAGGTAGACTAGTTGCCTTTAATCTCTGTCATGCCAGGTGCCAAATCAGTGTAGAATGGTCCTCAGATTCAGTCAGTGGAGCTCATTAATACTTGTCTTTATATGTAAGCCGTAGCTATTTATCTTTATGTGAACTATTTGGAAAACGAGTCGAATGGGATGCATTATCTTCCTATGCTGCAAGACTATTTCTAGGAGCGCAAATAGTAGGTGGACTGGTTGCCCAATCTCTAATGTGCAGGGTGCCAAATCAGTGTAGAATGGTCCTCGGATTCAGTCAGTGGAGCTCATTTAATACTTTGTCTTTTATAGAATGGCTGGTGTGAGCTCAGTATCTATTTCATAGAGTGTGTGCCCAATAAGTACAGGGTTACGTTTGAGCTCTACGTTTCTTCAGCTTGAGACCAACTTAGCGTAAATACATGTAATCTAAAATGGTTGCGGTCTGAGGAGTGCCCTGGGAAATGTCTGATTATTTCCAATCTTTTTATGGTTTGGTTATTTTTTAATTGATTTTGATGTTATTTGGTGTTCTTGCAGTATCTATGTTTTATTGTCTTCATTTTTTGTTCTCAATATTTCTCATCTGATGCAAGATTCCATTGAAGTTGTCTTTGAATAGGATTTTCAAAAACTTGTATAGTGACAAGATAGAATGGTTGGTGAACTCAGTATATCTTTCAGCATTATGTCAGTCATTAGAGTTTCTCTTGCAATATATATTTGTAGCCGCATGGGACCATCTTGTGGATGGTTGTTTTTAGATAATCCCAAGTTTTTCGTGGATTACCAAAGGTTTTGTGATCCATATGGAAAAGATTATCTCCTTGTAGGATATAATGCTTCCACTGCCTGCGTGGTTGAACAATAACACTGATCTCTTTGTTATGTTTGATACTTATGCATTGTGTTAGAGAAGGCTTTGCTTTGCTTAGTGACTAACTGGCCATGCTTAGTGAGGAGTGCACCAAGTGCATACTCTGAGGCACTTGTCTCGATCTCAAAGTTTTGCTACAAATATAGAAAAAAAATGATTAGTGCTGAACAGAGTGTTTACTTCAGTCGTGCAAATGCTCATTGTTGTGCCTCTATTGATATGACCTTTGCTTTAGCTTGTCCTTTTGTTGCCTAGTATAGAGGCTGGACAATGCGAGAGAATCAAAGCACACATATTCAGTAGAAGTTGGCTTGACCCAAGAAATTCTTGAGTTTTGTGAGACTTTTAGGGGTTCAGTAGATGTTTTTGGTGACTTGGATCTTCTGTATGTTTAGATGTACACCATCTCTGTCAAGAATGTAGATGAGGTACTAGATCCTTTCTAGGACAAAAGAATACTTTGCTATTTTGACGTAGAGATTATGTTGATGCAGGGTGGAAGAACTTGTCAAACACATTCTAGGTGTTTTCCATGTCTTCATAAAGATGAGGATGTCATATAAGTAAATGAACCATAATAATTTGTCTAAGGGCTTGAGTACATAATTCATCATTCATACAAATATGGTTGCTGGATTGGTTAGTTTAAAGGGCATGACCAATCACTTGAACAAGCCCTCCTTGCAGTAGAATAGCGTTTCAGACATCAAATGGATTGATTGGTGCTTGATGGTTGCTTAATTTCAAATTAATCTTTGTGAGAAATTTGGCCTCTCTGCACTGGTCTAAGAGTTTATCCATCTAAAGGATTAGATACATGTTCTTCACAGTGATATTGTTTAAGTTTCAATGGTAATTGTAGATTTGCCGTATTACATCCTTCTTTTGGGCAATTACAATTACCTCTTTGGATAAGCTCCTAAAGCTAACTCTTCATCTCACTATCCTCTAGAAATGATAGTTTTACATTGTTTCATTGGTGTTAGTATGCCAGGAATGAGATTAATCAAATGTAGTACTTGACAATGTGGAGGTACACTAGTTGCTAAACAGAACACATTTTTGTATCTTGTCCATTTGCTTCTGTTGTACTGTCAGAGTAGGTGTTGTAATAGGTGTGGTTGTTGTGACCTTCCATTCTTTGTTAAATCTGATCATGAGTAGGGTAAATGTCGCAGTTTGAACAATTATTCATAGACATCACTTCTCATTGATCAGCTACACGGTACACTACATTCGTGGGGGCTGCTTCTGGTACCCAATATTATCTACTGTACAATTTGATATTGTTTATTCATCTAGATTGTAACTTTGTGTGCAAATTTGCTTTATATTGATATTATTTATTCATCTAGGTTGTAACTTTGTGTGCAAACTAGCTATTCAGTCTTTGAAACCACATATTGTGTCGTATTGATGTAGTTGTCATTTCTTTCAAAATCTTATGTGCATTGAGATATTGGTCTTTGTTTTTAGCCAGTAAGAAAGTGTTGACTTGTGTTTAGATTAGCTATTTCATCCATAAAATCTGTAAAACTTTGCTTGAAAGACACATCTGTTATTAGTTTGGTGTTTGTATCCAAGGTAAAAACATAAGCAAATAGTCATTTCATTAATGGAATTTCCCCGTAGAGTCTATTGTAAAGTGTGCATATATGTATATATTGTCTATAGTTTGGTGTCTAGGGTCAGTCTAGCCTAGGTTTAGGTTTAGGTTTAGTTTAGGTCTTAGGAACTTCTTTAAATTGAAGTGAGGTTATCCTCGTGTATTAGGAACTTAGGAACTTCTCCAAATTAAATCACTAAACACAACTGCCAATATAATATCTTTCACAATTAAATCATTAAACACAAATGACAACATAATATCTTCCTACTTTACACTGAACTATATACTTAATTCTCTTTATCAATTTTCATATTATATTTATATAATATTTAGGACCTCAACTCATTTTTAATTAAAATAATATGAAGTTTTATATATTTACTCAAAATTTTTAATTTAATTTCAAAATGCCTGTTTTTAAGAAGAAGCTTGAAAAACATGCTTATTTTATAGAATTTGCTAGAGAGGCTCAAACGCTTAAAGAGCAAGTTCATAGATTCTAACCGGGGGAAAAGTTCATAGATTTTAAATCCCGCCGCCACCGCGTCCTCAAACATATCTAATAACTTAAAAGTCAATGGGGCCTGGCTGATGAAGCGATTGATATAAAACTTGTTTGAAAGGATAAGTCTACCTATCGATTGATATAAAACTGTAAAATTATAAATTGAAATTCGAAGCCCAAAATATTTGAAAAATTTATTATTATTTACTGTGAAAGTATATGAATAAATCTTCTTTCTAGAATTTTGAAGTCAAAGTGGGGCAGTTGCCGGCCATGCAATTGGTACAAAACCAGATCGAAGTGTTTGGATAAATTGCTATGGGTATAGCGGGGACAGTTTTGTCTTGACTTGGTTTCCAGCCTGTCAAAGTATAAACATTGAATGGGGAAAGTTGAGTCTAGCAGACTTGCACGCGGCTTCATTAATGCTGTTCTCGACGAAGATTGGCTGGCTTTAACCATAACAAACAAGGGCATTGCTGGCAGAGATAATTTAGCTTCTTGCTTGGAGAAGCTCGAAAAATATCCAGGAGTACAGTCTAGTCGAAGCCTGCACAAAAATGGTAATAAGCACCATCTGCTCTTTTTTATATATTTATAGGCAGGCAAACGCACGTTCTGTAGGGGTAGAATTATGTAATAAAATGAAATTTAATCCGTTCAAGTAGCAGAAGCTTCGGTTTGTTCAATGTCAGTATGCAATTTGATATACTTAACGCTACCAAATTTCTGGAATGAACAGAGAGCTTAGTTAGAGCAGATCAGGGTAATGGGTAAGCAAGCGAAAGCAGTAATCAGCATGTAAACTCCTTAGGGATATTCTACATGCCCATATGCACAAGAAACTGAATTGAGTTTGGTTTGTACGGGATATTCTGTAAGCCCATATGATAATGTAAATGTAATCACTTCCTGCTTAAGAGTGTCCTTTCGAAATTGTTGAAGTTTCTAGTTTTGCCAATTAACCCGTAATTCACGCTTATACATGTTGAATTGGATCTGAGGGATTTGATGCACCTATTTCTTAAGCTTCATCCGATTCACTCTGTTTTCTTTTTCTGGTTTTGATTGAGTGTTTAAACTTTATTTGAATTACTTACGGATGCTTATATATGGCCATGCCTTTATTTGTTCTTTATGTGAACTATTTGGAAAATCAGTCGAATGGGATGCATGATCTTCCTATGCTGCAAGACTATTTCTAGGAGCGCAAATAGTAGGTGGACTGGTTGCCCAATCTCTAATGTGCAGGGTGCCAAATCAGTGTAGAATGGTCCTCGGATTCAGTCAGTGGAGCTCATTTAATACTTTGTCAAAATATATGGCCATGCCTTTATTTGCTCTTTATGTGAACTATTTGGAAAACGAGTCGAATGGGATGCATTATCTTCCTATGCTGCAAGACTATTTCTAGGAGCGCAAATAGTAGGTGGACTGGTTGCCCAATCTCTAATGTGCAGGGTGCCAAATCAGTGTAGAATGGTCCTCGGATTCAGTCAGTGGAGCTCATTTAATACTTTGTCTTTTATAGAATGGCTGGTGTGAGCTCAGTATCTATTTCATAGAGTGTGTGCCCAATAAGTACAGGGTTACGTTTGAGCTCTACGTTTCTTCAGCTTGAGACCAACTTAGCGTAAATACATGTAATCTAAAATGGTTGCGGTCTGAGGAGTGCCCTGGGAAATGTCTGATTATTTCCAATCTTTTTATGGTTTGGTTATTTTTTAATTCATTTTGATGTTATTTGGTGTTCTTGCAGTATCTATGTTTGTGTCTTGTTTTGTTCTCTGTCTTCTCATCTGATACAGATTCCATTGAAGTTGTCTTTGAATAGGATTTTCAAAAACTTGAAAGCATAGTGACAAGATAGAATGGCTGGTGTGAACTCAGTATGTCTTTCAGCATTATATCAGTCGGTAGGTTTTCTCTTGCAATATACTGTTGTAGCCGCATGGACCATCTTTGTGGATGGTGGTTTTGAATTATTCCCCAAGTTTTCGTGGATTGCAAAGGTTTGTGATCCATATGGAAGATTATCTCCTTGCTTAGGATATAATGCTTCCACTGTCTGCGTGGTTGAACAATAACACGGGTCTCTTTGTTATGTTTGATACTTATGCACTGTGTTAGAAAAGGCTTTGCTTTGCTTAGCAACTAACTGGCCATGCTCAGTGAGGAGTGCACCAAGTGCATACACTGAGGCACTTGTCTTGATCTCAAAGTTTTGCTACAAATATAGGAAAAAAATGATTAGTACTGAACAGAGTGTTTACTTCAGTCGTGCAAATGCTCATTGTTGTGCCTCTATTGATATGACCTTTGCTTTAGCTTGTCCTTTTGTTGCCTAGTTTAGAGGCTGGACAATGTGAGAGAATCAAAGCACACATATTCAGTAGAAGTTGGCTTGACCCAAGAAATTCTTGAGTTTTGTGAGACTTTTAGGGGTTCAGTAGATGTTTTTGGTGACTTGGATCTTCTGTATGTTTAGATGTACACCATCTCTGTCAAGAATGTAGATGAGGTACTAGATCCTTTCTAGGACAAAAGAATACTTTGCTATTTTGACGTAGAGATTATGTTGATGCAGGGTGGAAGAACTTGTCAAACACATTCTAGGTGTTTTCCATGTCTTCATAAAGATGAGGATGTCATATAAGTAAATGAACCATAATAATTTGTCTAAGGGCTTGAGTACATAATTCATCATTCATACAAATATGGTTGCTGGATTGGTTAGTTTAAAGGGCATGACCAATCACTTGAACAAGCCCTCCTTGCAGTAGAATAGCGTTTCAGACATCAAATGGATTGATTGGTGCTTGATGGTTGCTTAATTTCAAATTAATCTTTGTGAGAAATTTGGCCTCTCTGCACTGGTCTAAGAGTTTATCCATCTAAAGGATTAGATACATGTTCTTCACAGTGATATTGTTTAAGTTTCAATGGTAATTGTAGATTTGCCGTATTACATCCTTCTTTTGGGCAATTACAATTACCTCTTTGGATAAGCTCCTAAAGCTAACTCTTCATCTCACTATCCTCTAGAAATGATAGTTTTACATTGTTTCATTGGTGTTAGTATGCCAGGAATGAGATTAATCAAATGTAGTACTTGACAATGTGGAGGTACACTAGTTGCTAAACAGAACACATTTTTGTATCTTGTCCATTTGCTTCTGTTGTACTGTCAGAGTAGGTGTTGTAATAGGTGTGGTTGTTGTGACCTTCCATTCTTTGTTAAATCTGATCATGAGTAGGGTAAATGTCGCAGTTTGAACAATTATTCATAGACATCACTTCTCATTGATCAGCTACACGGTACACTACATTCGTGGGGGCTGCTTCTGGTACCCAATATTATCTACTGTACAATTTGATATTGTTTATTCATCTAGATTGTAACTTTGTGTGCAAATTTGCTTTATATTGATATTATTTATTCATCTAGGTTGTAACTTTGTGTGCAAACTAGCTATTCAGTCTTTGAAACCACATATTGTGTCGTATTGATGTAGTTGTCATTTCTTTCAAAATCTTATGTGCATTGAGATATTGGTCTTTGTTTTTAGCCAGTAAGAAAGTGTTGACTTGTGTTTAGATTAGCTATTTCATCCATAAAATCTGTAAAACTTTGCTTGAAAGACACATCTGTTATTAGTTTGGTGTTTGTATCCAAGGTAAAAACATAAGCAAATAGTCATTTCATTAATGGAATTTCCCCGTAGAGTCTATTGTAAAGTGTGCATATATGTATATATTGTCTATAGTTTGGTGTCTAGGGTCAGTCTAGCCTAGGTTTAGGTTTAGGTTTAGTTTAGGTCTTAGGAACTTCTTTAAATTGAAGTGAGGTTATCCTCGTGTATTAGGAACTTAGGAACTTCTCCAAATTAAATCACTAAACACAACTGCCAATATAATATCTTTCACAATTAAATCATTAAACACAAATGACAACATAATATCTTCCTACTTTACACTGAACTATATACTTAATTCTCTTTATCAATTTTCATATTATATTTATATAATATTTAGGACCTCAACTCATTTTTAATTAAAATAATATGAAGTTTTATATATTTACTCAAAATTTTTAATTTAATTTCAAAAAAATGCCTGTTTTTAAGAAGAAGCTTGAAAAACATGCTTATTTTATAGAATTTGCTAGAGAGGCTCAAACGCTTAAAGAGCAAGTTCATAGATTCTAACCGGGGGAAAAGTTCATAGATTTTAAATCCCGCCGCCACCGCGTCCTCAAACATATCTAATAACTTAAAAGTCAATGGGGCCTGGCTGATGAAGCGATTGATATAAAACTTGTTTGAAAGGATAAGTCTACCTATCGATTGATATAAAACTGTAAAATTATAAATTGAAATTCGAAGCCCAAAATATTTGAAAAATTTATTATTATTTACTGTGAAAGTATATGAATAAATCTTCTTTCTAGAATTTTGAAGTCAAAGTGGGGCAGTTGCCGGCCATGCAATTGGTACAAAACCAGATCGAAGTGTTTGGATAAATTGCTATGGGTATAGCGGGGACAGTTTTGTCTTGACTTGGTTTCCAGCCTGTCAAAGTATAAACATTGAATGGGGAAAGTTGAGTCTAGCAGACTTGCACGCGGCTTCATTAATGCTGTTCTCGACGAAGATTGGCTGGCTTTAACCATAACAAACAAGGGCATTGCTGGCAGAGATAATTTAGCTTCTTGCTTGGAGAAGCTCGAAAAATATCCAGGAGTACAGTCTAGTCGAAGCCTGCACAAAAATGGTAATAAGCACCATCTGCTCTTTTTTATATATTTATAGGCAGGCAAACGCACGTTCTGTAGGGGTAGAATTATGTAATAAAATGAAATTTAATCCGTTCAAGTAGCAGAAGCTTCGGTTTGTTCAATGTCAGTATGCAATTTGATATACTTAACGCTACCAAATTTCTGGAATGAACAGAGAGCTTAGTTAGAGCAGATCAGGGTAATGGGTAAGCAAGCGAAAGCAGTAATCAGCATGTAAACTCCTTAGGGATATTCTACATGCCCATATGCACAAGAAACTGAATTGAGTTTGGTTTGTACGGGATATTCTGTAAGCCCATATGATAATGTAAATGTAATCACTTCCTGCTTAAGAGTGTCCTTTCGAAATTGTTGAAGTTTCTAGTTTTGCCAATTAACCCGTAATTCACGCTTATACATGTTGAATTGGATCTGAGGGATTTGATGCACCTATTTCTTAAGCTTCATCCGATTCACTCTGTTTTCTTTTTCTGGTTTTGATTGAGTGTTTAAACTTTATTTGAATTACTTACGGATGCTTATATATGGCCATGCCTTTATTTGTTCTTTATGTGAACTATTTGGAAAATCAGTCGAATGGGATGCATGATCTTCCTATGCTGCAAGACTATTTCTAGGAGCGCAAATAGTAGGTGGACTGGTTGCCCAATCTCTAATGTGCAGGGTGCCAAATCAGTGTAGAATGGTCCTCGGATTCAGTCAGTGGAGCTCATTTAATACTTTGTCAAAATATATGGCCATGCCTTTATTTGCTCTTTATGTGAACTATTTGGAAAACGAGTCGAATGGGATGCATTATCTTCCTATGCTGCAAGACTATTTCTAGGAGCGCAAATAGTAGGTGGACTGGTTGCCCAATCTCTAATGTGCAGGGTGCCAAATCAGTGTAGAATGGTCCTCGGATTCAGTCAGTGGAGCTCATTTAATACTTTGTCTTTTATAGAATGGCTGGTGTGAGCTCAGTATCTATTTCATAGAGTGTGTGCCCAATAAGTACAGGGTTACGTTTGAGCTCTATGTTCCTTCAGCTTGAGACCAAATTAGCGTAAATACATGTAATCTAAAATGGTTGCGGTCTGAGGAGTGCCCTGGGAAATGTCTGATTATTTCCAATCTTTTTATGGTTTGGTTATTTTTTAATTCATTTTGATGTTATTTGGTGTTCTTGCAGTATCTATGTTTGTGTCTTGTTTTGTTCTCTGTCTTCTCATCTGATACAGATTCCATTGAAGTTGTCTTTGAATAGGATTTTCAAAAACTTGAAAGCATAGTGACAAGATAGAATGGTTGGTGTGAACTCAGTATGTCTTTCAGCATTATATCAGTCGGTAGGTTTTCTCTTGCAATATACTGTTGTAGCCGCATGGACCATCTTTGTGGATGGTTGTTTTGAATTAATCCCCAAGTTTTCGTGGATTGCAAAGGTTTGTGATCCATATGGAAGATTATCTCCTTGCTTAGGATATAATGCTTCCACTGTCTGCGTGGTTGAACAATAACACAGGTCTCTTTGTTATGTTTGATACTTATGCACTGTGTTAGAAAAGGCTTTGCTTTGCTTAGCAACTAACTGGCCATGCTTAGTGAGGAGTGCACCAAGTGCATACACTGAGGCACTTGTCTTGATCTCAAAGTTTTGCTACAAATATAGGAAAAAAATGATTAGTACTGAACAGAGTGTTTACTTCAGTCGTGCAAATGCTCATTGTTGTGCCTCTATTGATATGACCTTTGCTTTAGCTTGTCCTTTTGTTGCCTAGTTTAGAGGCTGGACAATGTGAGAGAATCAAAGCACACATATTCAGTAGAAGTTGGCTTGACCCAAGAAATTCTTGAGTTTTGTGAGACTTTTAGGGGTTCAGTAGATGTTTTTGGTGACTTGGATCTTCTGTATGTTTAGATGTACACCATCTCTGTCAAGAATGTAGATGAGGTACTTTATCCTTTCTAGGACAAAAGAATACTTAGCAATTTTGGCGTAGAGATTATGTTGATGCAGGGTGGAAGAACTTGTCAAATACATTCTAGGTGTTTTCCATGTCTTAATAAAGATGAGGATGTCATATAAGTAAATGAACACAAAAGAATTTGTCAAGGGCTTGAGTACATAATTCATCATTCATACAAATATGGTTGCTGGATTGGTTATTCTAAAGGGCATGACCAATCACTTGAACAAGCCCTCCTTGCAGTAGAATAGCGTTTCAGACATCAAATGGATTGATTGGTGCTTGATGGTTGCTTAATTTCAAATTAATCTTTGTGAGAAATTTGGCCTCTCTGCACTGGTCTAAGAGTTTATCCATCTAAAGGATTAGATACATGTTCTTCACAGTGATATTGTTTAAGTTTCAATGGTAATTGTAGATTTGCCGTATTACATCCTTCTTTTGGGCAATTACAATTGGTCTTCCTTGAAGTGAGGCACTTGGTTAAACGTGGCCTCTTTGGATTAGCTCCTAAAGCTAACTCTTCATCTCACTATCCTCTAGAAATGATAGTTTTACATTGTTTCATTGGTGTTAGTATGCCAGGAATGAGATTAATCAAATGTTGTACTTGACAATGTGGAGGTACACTAGTTGCTAAACAGAACACATTTTTGTATCCTGACAGAATCTTGTCCATTTGCTTCTGTTGTACTGTCAGAGTAGGTGTTGTAGTAGGTGTGGTTGTTGTGACCTTCCATTCTTTGTCAAATCTGATCACGAGTAGGGTAAATGTCTCAATTTGAACAATTATTCATAGACATCACTTTTCATTGATCAGCTACATGGTACACTAAATTCATGGGAGCTGCTTCTGGTACCCAATATTATCTACTGTACAATTTAATATTTTTTATTCATCTAGATTGTTACTTTGAGTGCAATTTAGCTTTATATTGATATCATTTATTCATCTAGGTTGTAACTTTGTGTGCAAACTAGCTATTCAGTCTTTGAAACCACATTTGTCGTATTGATGTAGTGGTCATTTCTTTCAAAATCTTATGTGCATTGAAATATTGGTCTTTGTTTTTAGCCAGTAAGAAGATGTTGACTTGTGTTTAGATTAGCTATTTCATCCATAAAATCTGTAAAACTTTGCTTGAAAGACACATCTGTTATTAGTTTGGTGTTTGTATCCAAGGCAAAAACATAAGCAAATAGTCATTTCATTAATGTGATTTCCCCTTAGAGACGACTGTAAAGTGTGCATATCTGTATATCTTTTCTATAGTTTGGTGTCTAGGTTCAGTCTAGCCTAGGTTTAGGTTTAGTTTCGGTCTTAGGAACTTCTCCAAATTGAAGTGAGGTTTATCTTCATGTATTATTCTGTTTTGTGTTGTCTTGCAAAAGACAAATTAAAATGCTAAGTGTTAACATATTGTACATTTTGTGCACTGTTTTGTATGGAAGTTAGGTTAACTACCTGTCACTAGGAGACTGTTTATGCATCTATCTTTTAGAGGTTGAATGCATTATACAGCGCTGGCCCAGATTTTACCTTGTTTCCCTTAGCTTTATTCTGCCTAGTAATAAATCATGCATCTCATGATAGGTACCCTCCTTTTTGTGTCTATGGAAGAATGCTTATAGCTTATTATAATTAGAATGAGACTGTTTTCTCTGTTGCCATTATGGTGCCAGGTCTATGTCCACAAGAATATACAACATTGGTTTTTGGAGACCTTGGTGAATCCAAGAATTGGATTTCTGGACATACAATGACCAGCTCTGAGACGTGGGTGTTGTCCATTTTACCTTTGGCATAAAATTCTCATCTAGGTTGGTAGATTGATCCTGGAAGTCAACTAATATTTAAAACATTCTTCTCATGTTGGAAATCTTTATTTTCTGTTTAAGATTTAATCTCAAGATTACCATTTACAAAATGGACTAGAGCAACAAGACAAAGAAAAAATGAGGTCAGGTCTTAACTGCTCAAAGGTGCGCTGAATCAATGTAAGGTTACTGATTTTACTATGAGGTTGGTAGAGAAGAAGGAATGCAGAAGTAAGATGCATAGAGAGAAAATCAGCTTGGAAGGGCCTAGAATTTTCTGCCCTTTGTTTCAGAGGTTTAAAGGTAAAAGTTAATGCTTCCATTCCATGTGGAAAGTATTACAAAGATTGTAACACCTCCTTCATACAAACATGATAACCTGAAGAGCAGGTACTCCAATCTCTTTTCGGGCTATATGGCAAGTTGAAATTAAAAATGAAGTGTTTCCTCTGCTTGAAGAAGAAGATTTTACGTGTTTACATCATATGTTAGATTATTATATTCTCTAGCTATAGACACATGATCTTTCAAAATGACATTCAATAAGAAATGCCTTTCTACAATCTACTAAAATATGCAGCACTTTAGGATTATTTCTGATCATTACCAAGAGATATCTAATTTTGCTTTACATCTCATGCAGCATAGCTACATTTTATATGACCCATTTGTTGACATCTCCTGTTAATTATGTTGACAATGTTTATAGGATTGTTGCATCTTCATTTTTGTAGAAAATTAGTTTACCACTCTCCTTTCTGGGAGGGCAAGGCTGTAGAATTTTGTTTCAATTTTTCTTAAGGAGATATATTTATGTGGTTTCTTATCATCTATGGTCGTATCTTCAGCAGGTGAAAAGAAAATGGGTTTTGGTTTTATCCATGAGATTATTGTTGGTGATCATTGGTTCAATTATCTCCCATGCCACGCCTGAAGGTTTGTATCTATTGCCATGGTTTGTCTGCTTCTACTTCTATAAAATTATTTTCATTTTTACATCTTAGAAAATACTGTCATTCTTTTCGAATGTGGCAGAAACATATATATACTGATCTGCACATGAAAAAATTGTTTGCCATCACTTGTGTCACTGTTGCAGAATTTCCTTTATCTATAGATGAAGCTGCAACCTTGTTTGAGCAGCTATTTGCACTTTCAAGAGCACATCTAACACCATTCTGAATCTGACAACTTGCACATTAACATTTTGGTGCTAGGAAACGCTCTTCATGTACTACAGGAAAGACTTAATGCAGAAACAAACTGGACAGGCGATGATCCTTGCATAGCATGGGATGGTGTAACTTGCTTTCAGAATCATGTTGTTGAATTGTGAGCTCTTTCGGTCTGCTAGAGTTTCTTTTTACAGTGTGCAATACATTGTACTCTATAGATTCCACTGACGTTTTAAAAAATAGTCAGAACTTTATTTCAGAACTTTGTAAAATATATAATTTGGAATTTTGGATGCACTTCATTTTCCTCGATTCAAATAGTGAAGACAAGATTCAGTGAAAATACTTTATTGGAAGGAGATCCGCAGCTTCAAGTACAATAGAAGCATCAAAACATATAGCAAGTTGTCTGGAAAACATTTAACATTTGAAATGTCATCTAAGTGATATTTAATGAGTCAAAACATCTGTCTCATCGCGAAGAAATTGATCTGGCAAAAAATATTCTAGGCCTTAGGCAATTTCTGCAGTGTGAGTTGTTTTGAAACCCAGCTTGTATCTTTCGGTAAATGTGTCCTTCTGTGTTGTATCCTGAGGTATACCCATCATTGTTCAAACTAATACCTTAAAGTATAATACAAATCTGGCTTAACTGAAAATCAATAAGAATGAATTTGAAAGTAAAATTGCTTGTAATGCTGGTACCATAGGCCAGTCTAAATGGTTCAGTGAAAGTAAGGTAGTATAGGTGTTGAGCACACTCAATATTGTTTTAGTCCAAAAACGTAGCTTTGACAAGATGTTGGCAAAATATATGCAAGATCACAAGTTTTATTTAGGACCAAGTTTATTATATTAGAATGCGGATCTAATTAATGGATATTTTTGATAGAATAATAAAAAATAAGCAAGATCAGAAGAATCATTAACTATTTGAATCAGATCTGAAACAATAATAAACAAACACAAACACGAATCAAACCTATGGCTGATCACCAAGCCCTTCTTGTGGGCTCTATTCTGATCAGAATGATGTGTAGGAAATCAATCTTGCTTCGTACGTAGCAACAATTCTTCTATTGAATCAACAGATTGCATGAAAATCAGCTGCAATTGAAGATTGAGGATACAGGTTTTCTCAAAAGTGAAAACGATTGTCACTGAAGAATGGAAATAAATTTTGATTATGACTTCTAGACTACTACTCATCCTCTCATTATTGCATTATACAGATATTAGTGGTGGCATGTTATGATGACAATTCTGAACAGAATGCAACCCATGCTACAATATGAAAATCAAAATACTCCGCTAGATTTTTTTTTTATTATTAATACTAATATTAACATTATGATAGTTTGTATTTAGCATATTTTTGAGAATAAGTCATCACTAACACTATGTGTAGGTTTTTGGTTTATTACTAATATGAGGAATATTAATGCTATAATATTATACCATTACTATCCCTAATACGATTATAATATTATAATATGGTATTATAATTATACCATTACTATTTTTTTTGAGTAATTAGTGGGGGATTCTATTCGGGCCCCACCCGATAATATTGCATAGCAAAGACATAACAAATAGAAAAGATAACTATAACAACCATAACATTCTCTACAAGCAACACATAAAACACCCATACAAGACTAGCAGAGAGACCCACCAACAAACTAAAGCCAATGACCAAGGAGCTCAAAAAGAGAACAAAGCTCCTAGAGCATATATCAATGCAAGAATAGATTCCCAAAACAGAAGGAACATAGGGTGAATCAATATGCACCAATTTCAATATAAAGAAAAAAAAATAAAAAAAAATATGAACCCCATCTATTTACATCAAAACCATTAGCCACCCCCCAACCTGCCATTTCTTCAATCTGCACTGCACTTGCCTGTTCATCTGTACCTGATCGAGGATCCTGCACTGTAGTGTGTAGTGAAGGAAACTGAATGCCACGGAAAATCTCCTTTCTCTCTGCCCTATGGATTTTGTTTGTGCAAAAGATTGAAATTGTATACTTTCTGGATACCTCTAGGTGAACCTTGTTGTGGGTCATCATGATGCCCTCCAAGACTTTGCCTACGTCTGCACATAAAGCCCTTAGCAACAGTAACTCACTGTGAATCAGCTTTGTTTCATTATTCTCCACCAGCACCTCAGCTGAAGAAACTTTTTTCAATGTAAAAATTTCTTTTGCCAGAGAGAGCCTTGTATTTACCTTAGCTACTTCTTCTGCTTTAACATAAAAGACCTCTGTATCACCAAACTGAGCAGGAAAATGAAGATGGAGGGACCATATCTGCTGCTCTACATTAGGAACTGCAACTACCAATTTTGATATAAAATACTCTCGAATAGAGGCTTTTGAACTTTGTGGTCCTGAGACTCCCAAGTCTTGATCACTCAATATTGCCTTAACAAACCCTAATGCTGACCAATTATTGCAAGCAAAAATAGAATGCAACGGCCAGTCTGAAACATGACCCTTCCCAAGAGGATAATGAGCTCTGAAAGCTTGCCTGTAATGAGCCTTGGTGCCACAAAGCCAATTGATCACCCATGACCAAAACACCCATAAAGCTAATAGATGCCAAACAACTACCAGACACCACACCCAAGAAACAAATAATAGAAGCCACTGCATCTTTACCTTAAGACGAGAGTCCCACATGTACAATCTGGAGCTGGAGGTTATGCCTCCAATCACATGGGTGTGCTATTACTACAATATTCACCACCCTCATTATAATGAAATCATAAAATAAACCCCGCTGATATTTTGGGGGATGGACCCAATGGTCCAAAAAGGGGGTAAGTATTTACAAAGGTTTAAAACTTAAGTATTTGTTAAGGTTTCCCAATGAAGATGGGAGGCCACTATACAAGGCAGTAATTGGTTCTCAATCTATCCCACAATTTGCCATATGATCTGCAATTTCATTTGAATGTCTTTGGTAATGAGAAAGAAATAAATTATATAAATGTCCATAGGTGACCAAAAGTAGATCAGTGGGACTAGAGCTTACATCAATTTACAATAGAAAGTTCTAGGAAGAGAGAACCCTAGAATCAAAATAATAAAAGTACATAAGATAAAATAGAGTTGTGTGCTGCAAACAAATACCAATTCAAATAGCAATGAAGGACAAATAAAAAACTCAAAACCATGTGCTGATGAAAATTTGAAGAAAATCTCATTGAATATCCCTATTTGTTTCTAAAATGAAGGAGTTGACTAAGCCATCATCAATCACCATGAAAGATAATTCTTGTTGGGGAGTATCCAAGGTTGGAAGGCTTCATTGGGATAGTCTAGGAGGATTCAAAGCACTTACTATAGAAACTCTCCTAACACCCAAGGCTTGTGTAGCTCTTGTAATAGTTGTAATATTAGTTTGCCCTTGTGATTTGAGGGGTTGTCAATAAGTAGTAGATCCATGTCACCTAAATGGAGTTGAGTCATGTTGATGGAAAGGAGTAGAGCCATGATGTCGAGAGAGAGTAGGCTAGGGAATTTGAGTAGTAATGGTGTGTTAAGAGAAGTGTTGCATGATTGATCTATCGATTGTAATATGTGCTTGTTGCTAATGTAGGGTGGGAAAGGAGGTGATCAATATAGGGGCTCTAGAGCTCATAAACTCTCTCCCCCTTCTAGGGATATGCGCCGAGGGGTCATGGCCTCATGAAGAAAAATAGCCAAGCATTGCTGGTCTGAATATTTGAAGAAAACAGATAGACCATAGCTTGAGTCGATATAGAGGTTTTCATTTCTTTCTTGGATCTCATAGTAAATGAGGCATCCAAAAATCATAAATGAAGTGTTCCTTGATCTCCACCTCTTAGAGGGAGCAAAGAGGACAAATTTGGTCTTGATAGAGGATGTGATGATTTTTAAACCTTAATTGTTGAGAGTACACTCTCAATTGTCTAAGGGGAAACTTCAAACTAGTGATGCTAGAGATAGTGAGGGTAGTGTTGGACTAGTGATGCTAGAGATAGTGAGGGTAGTGATTTAAACCATCCACTATTTGTTAGAAATGCTTGGTGTAGAAAGCCAAATTGGGGCTGAGAAACTCATGAGAGAAGACCTAGGTGGTTTGAATATATTGTTTGTAGATGTCCTCTCTAGCAATTCTTGTGAGGACATATTTAATGGGAAAGAGTATGGGGGCCATCTAGGGAGTACGTGTAAGGGGAAATGCTATTGATAGAGATGCCAATAGAAAGAAGAAGCAACCTAGTCTCCAAGTACCAATAATGTCGATGCCTAGTAGGGACCACATAAGTAGTGGGGACAAGTGAAGCCATCCTCTTAGAGGAGCAAAGTGCTAAAAATGGATCTCCCTCATGACCAAAAGTTAAGGCCCCCATGGATCAGAGTATCTGGATATAGAAAGTAAGCCTAAAGATAGTCTCAAGGCATAGCAGCTAGGCAATGAATGCATCGAGGAACTATCCATTTGCAATAGATCATGCATTGTAGCATGAGAGTTTGACCCTCTCAATACGAAACCATTCAATGATCCCTAAGCTAGGTCCCCAAACCTTTGAACCATATAAAAGCATAGGCTTGATTATTGTATCAAAATGCGGCTATTTGTAGGGTGTCTTGGAAGTGGATTTGAAAACATTGACATTGCAAGACAGAAAGTGAGGCATACCCCTTACAAAGGCTCAATTAAGAGGTAGACTTCACACTAAAGGATGTACAAAAAAATTGGACCCCCAAATATGTGCAGGCCAATCTGATCTCTAGAAGTTCCCCTTTGTAGAAAATTGGTATCTAGAGAGAGAGAGAGAGTGCTTGGAGATATTGAAAATTATGACCTTAGTTAATCATCAAAAAGGCACAATTTGGAGGGGATGTCTTGGAAGTGGATTTGAAAACATTGATGTTCCAAGATAGAAAGAGAGGCATACCCCTTGCAAAGGCATGAATGAGAGGCAAACTTTATACTAAAGGATGGACCAAAAAATAAGACCCCCAAGTATGTGTTGGCTAATGTGATCTCTAGAAGTTCTCTTTTGTGTAGAAGACCTAGAATCTAGAGAGAGAGAGCTTGGAGATGCTGAAAATCATGACCTTAGTTTTACGAAGGTTGATCACAAGTTGTCGGAGTTCACAGTAATGAGCAAGGGCATTAAGTTGTTGCTATAAGCCCTAGAGAGTGTATGAGAGGACAACATTATCCTTAAAATATGGAATAACAATAACCACCATATGCAAAATACAACCGTCATCTAAATGGGTATTGCGTTGAAAAAAATCATCTAACTCATCCATATAAATGTTGAATACGGTTAGTGAGAGAGGACATGCTTGCTTGACCCCAATTGTACTCTTCACAAAGTTAGAGAGATTGTGAGAAGCATGAAACTGCCTAATAACTATCTCATAAAGCCTCTAAATAGGAGTAATTAAAGAGTTTGGGATGCCAATATCTCTCAACTTCTAGAAAAGTAGGTGTCTTGGAACCAAGCCAAAGGCCTTTCTGAAGTCAACAAAACAATAAAAGACTTTAGAAGACCTATGAAGATCCTCCTCAATTATAACTCAGAGTGTAAAGATGTGATAAATAGTTTGTAGGTCCTTCTTGAAGCTTGCTTGTCCCTTAGCTTTGATATTATTCCTTTCCAATTGATAGTTGCACATCCAACATCATGGCATAAAGTTTAGCAAAATTATACCCAATTACAATTGTTTTGTAGTTGCCAAGGATAGAGAGATCCCCAAATTAATGAATAGGGTGAATGGTGTGTTGGGATCGTGATTGTGAAAAACCTAAACACGCCACCTCATTAAAGAGCATGGCAAAGGGAAAGGAAAGGGAATTCGCACCATATTTGATGAAATTCAGCTTGGAGACCTTTGCATTTAGTTGCATTGTTGCTTTTGAAAAAAATCAAAATAGCTCTCTTGAAAAAAGAAGTGGAGAAGATAGAGGCAGATGGTGGAGGAGTGGGTCAATGGTAGCAAAATGGTTAGGAACATCATAGAGGGAATTAGCATAGGAGACCCATGCATTAGGGGTGGTGGTAGAAGCAATGGTTTTTCTTGGGAACAAAGAAAGCCAAAAGTTCTTAGGTGAGTGGTCAAGATCAACAAGGAGTGCAAGCTGTCTAGATGCAAGAAACTCCCATTTCTTATGTCAAAGAAGATAATGGTACACTCCCTATAGAGGGTGAATGTGGTGGGAGGTTCATGGACAAAGGAAAATTGAAGCCTCAGATGAAGGAATTCACACTCATCATCATACTGTTGGTTCATAGAGCATGATCTATGGTGGGAAGGGGATTTGGAGTAATGTGTGGTGTGGAGATGAGCCAATGGTACTTGGTAGTATCCTAGAGGGTTTGACATAAGAATTCATTCATGGATTTAGTGGTGGGAAGAGGGAGTGAATGTAACCTAGGCATGAGAAGGTAGAGATGCGCAACACAATCAATGGTGTAATCATCATCAAAGTGAACTGTGATGTCTAATGTTAGGGGATAGGGTGGGGTGGGATGGGATGGAGGAGAGAGTTGAGAATTATTGTGAAGGGTGAGTGTCAAAACAACATGGTTATCAAGGAGGATTAGAGGATAAACAAGGAAGCCAAAGACATTGGGGATGAAGGCCCTACTAGTGAAAACATAGTCCATGATGCTTGTAGCATCACCATGGGGAAAACAAGTGAATCTATTAGAGTTGGGGAAATGCGAAAGCCTGTTGAGAATGGGGAGGCTCTGAGATTCACCCAACTAGAGGAGGTGTCTCCCATAGGCCATAATTGTAGAATTCTTGTTAGTAGAGGCTCTTTGTAAACCAAATTCCTCAAGACCCAACTCATGAAGACATAACTCATCCTATGTAAGCTCATGAATAGGTGTTTGAAGGTCCCTTGTGTGGGCATTGAAATTGCCCAAATAATTTATATCACCAATAGTGGCATACTACGATATCTTGGAATGGAGGTCAAGGTATGGGTCCCCAACAACTTGAATGGCAAATGGAGATATAATAGGGGGGAAGTAGCAAATGGCTTTGAAGGCACCCTAGGGAGAAGGTGTACCCCTCTAAACATGTAGCCATTTGTATATAGAGTGGACAACAAAATCCATAAGTGAAACTTTGGACTTAATGCTAGCTCAAATGAGGCAAGCTATATCACCAAGACCATGGATCTCACTTGATTTGTGGGATTCATGACAAGAAGTTGATGCCCATGAGCACCCCTTGATAGGAGGGACGGCTTGTTTAAGGTTCTCACGAGTCTCAGTGAGGAAGATGAGATCTTGGTAAACAATAAAATCCTAGAAGGTACTTGGAGAAGACCATATAGTAACATTGGAGTTCTAACAAGTAATGGAGATGCTGCCACTCCGTAGTAGGACTAGAGGTGATCGTCATGCTGACAATCTAGGATGTGACCAGCCAAGAGGGGGATAATCATGAATGACAACCCTACAGTCCTTGATAACAACCCACTTGTTTTATTTCCTAGCGGCAACAACCTGAATATGAGCTTTCAAAAGCTCTTCCACCTAGGCTCGTGTGAGATCTGCATTGACATTTTTTGAAGGGATGGAAAAGAGTTTCTTTTTTTCTTGAAGAGCTTGCAAACATTCTCTTGTAGTTCAGAATTGGATGACAAGGATGTTGTCCAGCAATATCCAAGCTTTGTTGAGGGAGATACCATTTAAGTCCAAAGATTCATGCAAGAATGCGTGACCTGCTTATAAGGAATCAATTGGTTTAGGAAGGCCATAGACATGAAGGTTCAATGCCTTGATTTGATGTGTCTTTTCTTCTTTAAACTTTGCTTGGACAGTCATTTCCACAATTGGAGGTGCTTTTTCCCCCTTAACCACTTGCATCCATGAATTTTGTTTTGTCAACTTGTTTTTGAATAGATTGTTGTTGGGGTTTGGTTTCTTGTAGAAGGTGCTCGTGCTGGATGGTTATCTTTGATTGCGTGTTATATATGTTTGAAACCACTTCATTAAGTTGTTGAAGCCATGAAGAATTAGTGAGGGTGGCTTGGGTCTGTTTGTATTTAGTAATTCTTGCTAGCAAATCAGTAATAATACTATCTTTCTCTTCCAGCTGTGCATGGAATAGTGACGAGAGATCTTGGGGTTAAAAACCAAGAGCCTCAATCCCCAATACCCAGTTGTAAATGCTAGCATATTTCAATTTGGTGGTCCAAAACCTATGACAGCAATGAGTTAACACTCCTATATTAGAGGGAGCACTGTTCATTGTAAAACCTCGTAGTTGTCAACTTGCTTCTTATTGAGGTTGTTTTTCTTTTCTTAATGGGAACTCAAGTTGTTTGTCTGTTGTTCTCTAGCTACCTTGCCTGTGATTGGAATGGCTCTTTCTATGCGGTTTTTGTGACTATGCCCTAGTCACGACCCATGATTTTATGGGTTTGCAACTTGCATTGTTTCCAAAACCATAGAAACTTGTCCTCGATTTTCTCAATTGCAACTTTGCAAGGACTACCTTAAACCATTTATGAAGAGGGAGGGCTTACTCTAAAAACCTATTGAGCTGCCATTTGGGACAAGAATCCTTTTTTGTGAATTGGTCACAATAACAATCATCTTCAATCACCATTTGCTGCACACCAATTGATGAGTTTATCACAATTCTAGCCACAACACCTTCCCATTCCACCTCATTATTTCTTTTGTTTCCCAAAGATAACAAACCACCACGAACAAAACTACCATCCTCCTTACGAGGGAAAATCCAATGCTTGGTACTTCTCAAATTTCCTTGGGAAGCTCCATCAACATTTAGCTTGATGAAACTAGGTGGAGGGAGTCTTTGTTCCTCCTCTTGATTAACTTGATCAAGCTTCTTTCCCTTTAATGGTGAGCAAAAACATACTCGTCTTAAAATTATAACTTTTTAACCCTTCAATGAGGGAAGGGATCACAATTCCCAATTTTAGAGTATAAATAGATCTTGAGAGAGCAAAAGAAAGAAGATTTAGTGTATGTAATGTCCCCTTCCAACTAGCAGCTCTCGAGTTTAAATAGCTTATGCGATTTTGGTGGGTTATTTTTAATTAAGGAATTGATTATTAATTAATTAATATTATTCATCTTAAAGTCAAATGTTATGAATAACGTTATTTAATTAATATTTATTAAGTGACTTATGTAAAATATTAATATATTAAAAATCACTTAATATTATATTTTCCCAACGAAAATATTATTCTTCTTGGTTTTTTGAGGAGCTTGCAGAGCTTCAAACCCTAGGATGAAAATCCTACGTGTAACTAGGTTTGGTAGTGAGACTATCTGCCCTAGCTGGACATAGGTGGAATCACTCAGGTTTTGCGATTGCACAATAACAATTGTATGGAAATTTGTGAAGTCTTTGGAAAAGACAAATTTCAAGGATGTTTGCAGAGATAAAATATTATCATATTAATATTGGCTGAAGATATCTTATGATATCTGATTAATGTTAAACCTGGTATAGAGCTGTACATTTTTTGTGAAGAAGTTGTACTTGTGTATGCCATACAGTCTTTAGGGAGAAAGGTGTCAATAATATTTATTGGTTTACTAAAGCAGCCTTAATGCAGCCGCAGCCAGGAATTATAGCTTCGTGCCAAATTTAAAATCATAAATGATATTACTCAAGGCTTAAAACTTAAAAGCCTTTATTCATGCCACGTGGCTTGGAAAAATCTTCCTAAGCTCATCGCAACCTCATAAAGGTTTGTCTATTTCTGCCACAGCCTTTTTGGAAATAGTTGAGAGTCCTAGTGGACATAGGACTGTATTAATGTGGCTGCCAGCTTTCCAACATTTTAATTCCTCTAAGTTTGGTTGTTGAGTTTTTTCAAAGAAAGTATCGGGTCTTCCAAATAGTCTCCTATTTCATTTAGGAATGTCAAAAAGCCTCCGCTAGCCTGTGACAAACTGAAAGGTAAGAAACATTACGAGGAGGGTTGCAGATAATCTTTGGATGCTATAAGTTGCTGGTTACTTCTGCCGCCACCTGTAAAGTGCAAAACTGAACCATACCACATATAAACAATTCAAGGAAGGGGACACCAATTAAATAAAGGTCAGATATAATTTCTGTATGTTATTTTTTTAACAGTACTTTCTATACTTTCTATATCAGCACATCATATCATTCCAAAAGGTCAGAAAATTAAATATTTGTGAAATTGTTCAGTTGTATGCACATGTTTGATAAAATACCAATGATTGGTGCAATGCATGGCAAATGTTTGTAAAAATATCTTTGTTCATTAAAGGTAGCAGCAGCTGCTTTTCAATCATGAAATGAAAACTTGATTAATATGAAGTTCTATAACTATTTGAAGTAATGTTCATGTGCAAAAAATGAAACAATTGCAAGTTTGTGGAAAAATCTTGGTAGGGGTTATTACAGTGTAGTTATTGATTTCTAGATAGCAATGCTCCCATATAGTGGTAGCGCTTTGAAATGTGTGAAGATTTTCATAATGCACACATTAGTGACATATTCCAAAGTATGTTTGAATTTCGTGAATCTCTTGGCCAGCTACATAGGTGCAGTTTGATAGATGCTGGAGAGACCCAAGAGAGTTGAATGAAAAGCATCATTTGAATCCAGAGCTTCACTAATAATGGGTAATGTAGGAGCAAGTGATCTACTCATTTTCAGTTGCCAGATGTAAGAAGAAGCATTGTGAAGGTCCCTGAAAGTGTCTTTTAAGAAAATTATCATAAATCAAAATCTTGTTCAAAGAAGCCAACCTTGCAAATGTATTACATTTGGGAGGAGCCTCCTTGCACCAAATGAGACACATCAATCAGTCCTTCATCGGAAAAAAGTTGTTATTATGAAGCAATGTATAGCCTTCCTTCATTGAGTACTTCCTTGTAGGATTTCAATTCCATTGAATACAGTTCACTTGAGAAAAACTTGGAACTTTAAGAGGTTGAAGAAAAGAGGAAAGTGCATTCTTTTGATCGTCTAGAAATGGAAGACTATCAAAGGTTTTTCTTTTTCTCACAAGACAACCATCAATCTTGGACTCATAGTAGGCAGTAGGCACAAACCTCATGTCTTAGGATTTTGTGAGAACTTGTTTGGCTTCTTCCAAATTTGGAGTATTGCATAATGGAGGCTTATGCAACTAGGTGTTGCACCAAAAATTTGTTGAGAGACCATCTCCTAGATCCTAGGTGAGCTATGAGCCAATAACATTTTTCTATTTCACAAGGAAGTTCCTTATTGAGGAGTCATGTAGAAGCTTATTTTCACAAAAGAAACTAAGAAATAATTTTCACATAAATGCTTTGCTCTTAAGAGAGTGGTTCAACTTGCTTGTCGACCCTCCAAGAATCTCCAAGATTTGCAGATAAAGTGGCAATAAAGGAATTGAAAGCAAATCCACAACTTTCTAAGAGTAGCAAATGCTAAAAATAGAAAGTTTGATCTTTGAACCCCTTTTTGTGATTCTCTAAAAAAGTAGACTTATTGAACATAGTAGTTTTTGTTTTGAAATGTGATGGATCTTTTACAAAGCATTGAAACCCCAACGTGGAAATCTTGCTACAACAAGTCTTATATACCAAGATCTATAAGAGGTAAGCAAAAAACAAGCTTAAACATTGAGCACATCTTGGAAAAACCAAGATAATAATATTAGATGCCCTTTTCAGGAACACCTACCATCAAAATTCTATATTTTGAGCCTAGGTGCACTTTGCCAATAGTTTTGTTGGGCAATAATGGCCTAGACATGAGCTTTTGGATTAATTACCATGGCTTATGTGACATTGGTTTGTGCCTCCTAGGATTTTGCCAATTCTTGGTAATATGGAACTTTAAGGTGGCTAAACTTTGCTTGGTACACACTTTTGTACTAATTGCCATCGTTTTGATTTGAGGACAAACTTTCATTTGGCTAAATGATGTCAAGCACATGCCACATACACCTTTGCCATCTATTTGACTTGGGGAGGAACTTCACTTAAGCCATGGTGGAAATTTGGGTGGAAAAACCATTCTTGGCACATGCTCTTTAACTTATTGCAACTTTTTGATGAGCTAAAATCATTGAAATAGTCTAAAATAGCTTAGGTGTGTGCTCTCTCCACGTTTTCCATCTTGGGTAGAGACTACTAATGGTTTTGCCACACGAAAAGTGTGCCAATGTTATGTTTGAATGTTGGGCAATATTTTAGGGAGAGCTAGCAATGCCACCACTTTTTATTTCACTTAAACATGGAAAATTCCCATCACTTATTGCCACTTTTTAATGAGTTTGGCATATATTCATAATGATTTTGCTACAATAGACATAAGCCTAGCTCACTTAAGCCATGTTTTATTTCACTTGGAATTTACTATTGGTTATGCCATCCTTATTGTGCGCCTAGGTAGAGATTCACATATTGTAAGCCGAAAAGTGAAGATTGGAGTAGAATTTGCTAACCATCTTGTCACTTTGCTGATGCTTTGAGTGGAGATGTTTACCACTATAGCCTATGTTTATGCTTTGGTGGAGATTTGGGCAGATCTATTCATCATTGTCGCCACTTCTAAGCCTTTTGGTAGAATTTCTCAAGACTTAAGTCATTATGCCAATTAGAGTATTCTCCCATTTTGCTAGTTTGCCATGACTCAAGTGAAACTTTGCTAGTACATTGCCAAAGTAGAGTTTAGAGATAACTAAGCCATCTTTTTGTCCTTTCCCATTTGTTGATGCCTTTGAAACTATCTTGCACACCATCAATATTCCTTTTCAGACTTGTTGTAATGTCCCCATTTTAGCCCTACACTCTTCTTGAGGATTTAGCCTATTTTTGGAAACTCGTAAGCTAAGCAGATTTGGAAATTAGGGTTTCCATTTTTAGATGCAATTTTGAAGGCTTGCATGTGTGTTTTCCTAAAGCATGTCTAGTGGAGCTTTTTGGGTTTTTAGAGAGCTTCAAGACGAGGTAACATGCATGTTAAGATAATGACATGCATTTTTGATTGATACTTAGGAAAGGTTTCTGGGTTTTTTTTGGTTTTTAGAGACCTCCAGGGTGGTGTGACATGCATCTGAATCTGACATCTTTTTCGGGCACTTACTATTTATAGTAAGTCATGATGGTTGCCCCGTTTGCGCTCAAATGATATTTGGAAACACTTACTATTTTAGTAAGTCTTGATTATTGCTCAGTTGGCGTACAGATGAGGTTTTGCAAACTTACTATTTATAGCAGTGTGCTATTTTTGGTAAGTCTATTTATAGTAGTATCATTCTAGCAATAGTTCAATCAGTTGTAGTTCAGTTTGGTTGGTCAGTTTGGCTTTCTGATGGTTTACTATTTTTGGCATTTGCTATTTTTAGTAAGTTCATTTATGGCAGAAACATCATCATCAACTTGGTTCAATTTGGCTTTTTTCAGTTTGCTATTTTTAGCAATTCATCAGTTGCAGCTTGGGCATTGTATTTGGCTACTTCCTTGGATTGAGTTTCAAACTTAGTCAATTTCATGTTTTGAAGTTGTACCCTATGCCTAGGCTTGATGTCTTCAAGTTGTTTTAAAGAGGGGACATTAAGGGGTCTATTTGAGCATTTAATATTTTAATAAATGATTTATTGTTGCAACTTGAAGTTGGACGCCTAAAGGAAGTTGAATAATATTTTATTATTTTAAAATAAAGTGAATGGTTGAAGGTGGCGCCCTTTTTGGAAGTTGAAGTGATTCGACTTCTTGGAATTGAGAGTGTTCATTTGCCAATTGAAGCTTATATATTGATGCATTTTGGAGAGCTGATTATGTTATGATTTTGAAAGCAATGTTATGCCGCTGGACTGAATCCAGAACCTAGCTAAGGGGAAGCTTAGCAAAGTCAATCCATCCTTCGGGCTTGAAACTATGGCTTCCTAGGTGGAGATATGAGACTGTACTTCATTCAGAGGTGTAGATAGAGCTTTATTTTTTATGTTTCCAAATAGGTTGTTGATGTATACCTTGTCTCCTGAGTTGCTGGTTTGACATGGCCGAAGCTAATTTTTGTTCATAGCTTCGTCATCAAATTTTATTTCATTTTGGGTATTTGCTCATGCTGTTTAACGGTGAAGGGTGATCCTTTGTGCAAGTTCTCGAAATTTATTATTGAGTTCCTGATTTTTGAAGTCAAGTCGACCTCCTCAAGGGGGCCTTGAAATTCGTGCCATCTGTTTCTCTCTATTTCCGGCTCAAATTCTTCTTGGAGAATGGACACCTAGTCTCTAGCTGTTGATTGGCTATGGTTTGGAAGCTTTTTGAGCTGTTTCGGGAAAATTACAAGCATTTATGTGAGTTTTGGTGTTGCTGGTCTGATTTTCTGTTTATGCTGTTTGTGATCAGACTTAGTAAATATTAGTAATTTGCTGATTGAGCTTCAATTTTGTATCATTTTGTCATTGTAAGAGTTAGAGGAAGTGTTACTCTAACCATTGGTTGATTCTTGAAGTATATCTTTATTATTGCAGCTTATTCTTTCATTTAGTAAAACTAACAGCTGTTTAAATTTAATTGTTGCAAGTTTAATGTATGTTTTCACTCCCATGTTTGAGTTGTTGATTTTAAAATAATCATCTTTGTTATTGTAAGTTTCCCCCCATTGAATAAGTGGTTGTGTGGACTGTATTCCCCCCATGTTAATAAGTGGAAGAGTGGATTTAATGGCTGCCTTGCCGCCTTTAATATTGTAATAATCTCACCCACTAAATAAGTGGAGAATCCCCACTGCTTGTGGATGCCCCTCTTTACTTGGTGAGGTGGTCATATTTTCAAGTTTTGAAGATTATTACTCGTAAGTCCCCATGCCATATGCTATCACCTCGCCCTCACTGGGATCTTGGTGAACATTCTTGGCAAGGGTTACCTTTCAAGCTGATTTGTGTTTGGAGCTAACGCTAATCAATGATTTGATGCTAGTTTGTGTGTTCACAAAGTGAAAAAATTAAGGGGGAATATTTCACTTGTGGTGATCACCATATTTGCCAAGGTCATTAGTTGAAGAATAAATCATGACAGGATGAAATTGCACATTGATTGGGGAGACCACAAATGATTTGGATTAATGCACAATTGATGATAGATGGATGAAAGGTAAGCTTACACATTGAGTTTTGTAGGTGAAACGAAGAAAAAGGGGGTCACCAAAATGCAATGGCACCTTTTCCTTATTTCATTAAATAAAAGGGGGTTTGATTGGATTTGGACAAGATATATGATTGACTTACAACCTAAAAGGTGAGTCAACCTGCCCTTAACCAAATCTGAAATGACCTTAAGTATGAAATGCAATGATTCAATTGACCTAATTATGCAAATGACTGTTTTGATGCAAAAACAATAGTTCTGGAAAGTCACTGACAGGAGTAGACTACAAAAATGGACCAAGTAGGACATTGTGCACTTGTGATATAAATTTGGGGCTGAAAATGCTGGACATAGGCCCCCTAGGTGCTATTGTCCTTGTAATGATAATTCAAATCTGATTTCATAGTCCTCTGGTGCTAGATCAGGGCTTCTGTTCTCCGCTTGTCGCATTGTCAGATAATTCTATAATTGAGTTTCTATGAGTTGTCAAGATGTAGGATTTGATTGCAATAATGGATAATTGACCTTCAAACTTCTTCCACTCTTCTTCGAACCTGAAACTTGCACATTCAAAGAGAGAGGAAGGGTTGTGCCATTTAGGGGCTTGCCTTAGTCAAACCCCATGTTAGTGTTTCCACTTCCACAATGGCAATGTCAAATGATAAATGGATAAATGATAAAAAGGAATGATGAATCAACAAAGTGCTGCAACTCACCACCCTTTAATGGCTTACTTGAAGGACTGAAGTCATACAAATCTCCTCAAGGCTTGGATCTTGCTTGCTTGAATTGCTTGGAGACCTACAAGGGCTGGTCTTCACAAACAATATGATAACATAAACATGAATTCACATACACTTTGCCATAATGCTTGGATTTTGAATTGCTGCAATAAATCTCTGAAATTCTGCTCGACTTGCTTGATAATTGCTTGATCACTTAGAAAATTCATTGCAAGACTCATTGGACATTTTTAATCTTTACTTAAAAGAGCAAGGTGGTAGTGATTCTCTTGTATAATTCGATGAACTAGTCATCATAAGCAATTTGGAGATGTAGAGTGGTGCAACAAAAAATGACCTTAAGAAATTGTTTGACATGACTAATCTCAAACTCTTGCACTTCGTCTTGTTTAGATGTATGGAAAACAAGACAATGCATATTTGTATCTTAGGTGAAATGTTCTAAGGGTTTATTCGAGAAGTTTCGAATGATAGATTGTAAGCCCATGTCAACACCGATGGAGTCAAGACAACAATTGACTTGATCTAATCCATTTGTTGAATTAGATACTTTACTCATTGTCAATTGATTGGGACTCATTTATTTGACTTACATTAGGCTAGGTATTAACTATGTAGTCAAAATCTTTCCTAGTTCATGTAGGAATCAAAGCTATTTCATTGGAAGGAAGCAAAATGAGGATTAAGGTAGAAAAACGAGTATTTAGCTTACTTATATGAATTTGGGACATTTATACCCTTTGTTTCTTGCTTCTAGGAGGATGGAGCTTGCTTATGAGCACTTGAATTTTGCTTTGGGTTTGTTTCTTTGGACCAAAAGATTGTGGAAGTTCAAGTTGATAGCTTGATTTTATGAAATATGCTTATGGATACTTCTTATGGCCATTGGCATGGATTTCGTGGTTATCAAGTTTCTTCCAACAACATTTGTAGATTTGTTATGAGTAGTTTCTTGTTGCTTATGATTCTCGTTATGGAGCTTTAATTCTTGTTGACCCAACTAGCTTGAAATGCAATGGAGCATTTAGGAGGCTCTCAACGAATTTGATTGAGGCATTGTTGGTCTTTTGGCTTTGGACGAATTCCATTTGGTTTGATCTGAATCATAGTAGTTATGGGGCAAGCTCTCATGTTTTGAGTTTACGGACTATTGTTAAAGAAGATTCTGTGGAGTTTGACATTGCTCTTCATGGACTATATGATGTTTATTTCATCTTTTCTCTTCTTGGAGTGTCATCATTTCAAATCTATGAGATTGGGTTTTTTTTTGTTGGTTTTGGCTTCTATTTTTGCCAAGTGTTGGTAATTGTTGGATTTAAGTGGTTGAGCATTGATTGAGTTGACTTCGAAGATTTTGATTATAGATCAGCTTTGAGAGAGTTCTTTGTAGCTACGGAGTGTCCCCTGGTTGGCAATAGGAAGCTGTCCTAAAGCAAGATGTTTATGTAATTCCATCTTTCTTGTATCCTCCAAGCTAAGATTAAGAAGGAATGCTAGTGCATATTTATTTGTTTGATGTAAATTTTCCTTGTTGGGCCCCTTGGGTGATCAGTTGTGGGTGCGGCTTTATGGGTCATTGAGGCCCTTTAGGTATCCACTTGTGATGTCCTTGGGAATATTACTTAACAAACCTGGTTGGATAAAATTTTGATGTACCTTGGAATATGGGTTTACTTGAGCCTACATTGGTGGTGGAATCACTAGAATCTCCCTTGTATAATGGAGGACAACATGTGTTATAAATGCTCAATTTGAGGTGGTTTCACATGTATAAATAGAGAAGGGATGTGTTTCATTTAGATCATCTTGATCTATCATTCTATATTGATATTTGGTACATTGTGTGTACCATTTACATGTGGTTTTCTCTCTTCTGTTGTTCTCATACATTGTTGTGTCTTTACTATAATGGTTTGTAGAATTAACATATTGGGAGTATTAAAAGAGCTTGTTTTGACATTTGAATCCTATGTCATATTTGATTATAGTTGCATCCATATATGTGATGCTATCATGCTATGCATATGTACATATGCACCAAAATAGGCATCATGGAACAAATACTCTTATTAGGGATGGGACATTACAGTTGGAATATCAGAAAACATAAACAAGCAATGGCAACATGCTCAGGAATTTGGCCTCATAAAGCATTTTGATTAATATATTTAATATATAGGATGCAATAATGCATTTATATGGCATTGATGAGCATCTTCCAACATTGAAATCAAACTCAGCCAATGAACATTTGAGGCTCAATCCATTAATAAGAATAAAAATAAAATGGTTCAGAAAGAAACATCGTGGATCAAACAAGGATTGTTTGGATTGACAAGATGAACCCCAAACACTATGAATAAAGGGTAATAAAACACAAAAGAACAAGCTCATCCAAACCAACCTGGAATTAGTGATTTAGCTCAAAATTTGGAGAAATTGGTTGATGTAAATAGATTAGCACTAAAGATTAGTCCTATAGGCCAACATGTGGAAAGGTTATTGATGATGATTTGATATATAAGATTAATGGGGCATATTTTTCCATTTTCACAACGAGAACAAATTCCTTTGTGTAATTTGAAGTCACATTTTGAGGATAAATTATTTTTGTTGAAGCTGTAATAAGGCATGTACACCAAGGTGAAGCAATTTAACAAAGAATCAAGATTTCTTTAACATGAGATCTTGCATGAGTGATTGTCTTATCAATTTTTGATGACAGTTATGTGTTAGTTAACCTTGGTTAATATTTCTTCTATTTCTAATTTTCTATGAAGAATTATGCTATGGAAATTGTCTATAAACCCTAGCTTAGTGATTATCATACAACTATGATAAAAATTCCTGACTTGTTATTCTTCCATTTTTCTTTCTAAAAAAATACTTGATTGTTATTTAGGGAGGTATATGAGGGAAGATAAACTTCAAAAACATATATTATATCTTACAAATTGTACATACACATTGTAGTGTAGAATCATCACATTACCTAGAGAATGCAAAATGAGATAAGAGTCTTTTCCGTTACTTCATGATGTATGACACAACTCCTGTTTGTGATCAGTGAACACATGATAATGGCACAATGACTGATGATATCAAGTACAGCATAGCCAACATGCTATATATAATTCCGTGGGAGGAGATTAAATGGTTAGGAACAACCAGCACTGTTGGACTTCTTAATCAATCCAAAAATTAATAATTTATTCTCATACACCCTTCACTTGACATACAGTGTTATTATATCTTTAATCACTTTATTTCTTCATTTAAGCAAACTTATATAAATGAATCAAATCTACCTACTAAATTTATCTTCCTTCTTAAGATGTTTTGTCATCCTTGATGACTATTGTGATAGGTACGAAGAGATGGTATAACACTAGTTCCAGATCCTTTGATATCTTGTATCTTAGAACAAAGGCAGGGTAATAGAAAGTCAGTGTAGGTGATGTGCAGGCTTTTGGTGTCTAAGCTGGGAAAAATGGTGCTGAAGTAACTGCCTTGTGCTTCTGCAACTTTTGCTGTGCGAAGTACAACTTTGTCACTTCCAATCTATTTTCTGACTCAATCTTTTTGATCCTTTACTCATCACTGGCATACAGATTGCCTACTCCTTCACCTTCATTGCCTTTACCTCCTCCATTTCTGCATCTTTGTTTAGATTCTTGGATAACACTAACTTGATTTGGTCTTCCTGGTCAGAAGCAGTCACTCCTTCCTTTCTAGCAGGATGTACCTGATTCTTAGCATTTTGTAACCGTGTATCCTGCATTCCAACTTGGTTTTTGGATTACTTGAGTGCCTTTCTAATTTTTCCATTGGTACTATTAACTCGTGTCTTTGTTCCTTTGTGTGTTTTTGTATTGTCTTGGCCAATTCTCTCTGCTGTTTTGCTGTCTCATATTGCTCTTTGGTATCAAGTCTCTTATTCTATGCAACTCGTCATACCTAACTATCAGCTAGCATAAAAGTGAAGTTATAATAGCTGATTTATTGCTTCCTAGATAGTTCAGTCATCAACCTGCTTGTGTAGCCTTACTGAAATGAAGACACTTCTGAGCTATCATCTATGGCTGAAACTGCTGTTGAGCCATTCAATAGTGCTAGTCCTACCCCTATCAACAATCCTAATCATGGACACTGATATCTCTTCAGACATATGAAGTCTTTAGAGGCAGTTGTGCCTTAGGCTTTTGTGAAACCCAGCAGCATATTTTGGGAATGTTTTGTGGGGGATTTAGTAGTGCACTTTTTTAGTAGGAATGTTGATAAGGATAGATGGAATTTAGGTTGCTTCTGGGATAGCAGTATGAATATATAATCAGTAGTGGATTTTGATACTTGTGGGTTCATAAAATAACTCGTTTGTTCTGTTTTAGAGTAGACTCCACTCTCTATTAAACAGATTAATAGTGGGTTTCATGCTCTGTTGGCCAACTGGTTTTATGTGTGGTTACAATTAATGTTACCTTTGATTTTGTGGAAGGCTGATTGGGTTGATGACCAGAAACTCAGATGCCTTTATTTACTGTAGTCTACATTTGACGGTTTACTAGAGTCCTTCATGTTGCTTTTGTTTAAAAATTCATAATAAGTTAGATACATGCTATCTGTTGGGTATATTGGTCATCATTCATCGACAAAGAAGTCTCTAAGAAAACAAATGCATTACAAAAGAGCATAGTACAACTGGCAAATCTCTTGACTAACTTATAATTAATAATATCAAATGTTTATAGCATATGTGAATATTGGATTATATTATGTATGATTTGCATGTTGCTTCTTTCAATTTTGGCGTGTTTTAGAGAACAATATGACTGTTTAATATTTTTTTAGATGACAGAATTAATTTTGACAAAATTTTAAAATAGTAAAAATAAGTACTGGTGATAAATAACCCATGAATTTTCCATCTTTTTCTTGTTTTAATAATAGCATTGAAATCTTTGTGGTGCATTACAATTCACATATGTGTGAGCACTTAATCGATAAACTATCCAAAACTAAATCTTTATTCATAATGAACCTAATGTGTACTTTAATTGTGACTATCACTTGTTTTTTGGCTGAACTGAACAAAATAGAAAATTTGGTTTAATCTTTATGTTTGGTTTGTAAATTCAAGGGAACTTTGTCATAACATGAATGCTTATATGATATTTTAGTTGAATTGATTTTGTAGGAATCTTTCCGGGAAGGGTCTATATGGAACAATACCGAAAGAAGTTGGCATCTTGTCCTATTTAAAGGTTCTAGATCTAAGCAATAATGACATCAATGGGAGCATTCCTGATGAGATAACTAACCTGACAAATCTTCAAACTATGTAAGATACTATCTTTTGTATGATATTTTGATGGCAAATATTGAAATAAGCGATAATTTTCCTTTTCTCAATTACTCTTCCTTTAATAAAGCTTTCAATTAGTCAAAAATGCATTGCATGGAAGGATTCTTTTATAAAATGAGGTGGTATAGAAGCACATTCCAAAAAAATATCATTGGGCGTGAAGCTTGAAAGGACAGCATAGCAACTTGATTGTTAAATGTTCAATCCACCATATTACTCTTGTTGAATATAAAAACATCGACAATAATTGTGCATAGCATAACTTAGTCTTGAATCAAGCAACAAAAGTTCTTGTATACTTATTTGAACTACTTATTGCTAGTTTATATTGCATTTTGAAACTTAAATGGAAAAATAAAATATCAGTTAACTGCATGGCAAAAGCCTAGTTAGTTGTGTTCATAGAATTTATCATTTGGATTATGACCTCCATTGAGCATTTCTTGCTCATTTAAAAAATGGTAAATTCACAACGAAAGATGCATTGCTTGAATTGTTGATGAAGAGTATGCGTAACAGAATAAAATAAAATACATGGATAATCTTTCATATTCTTCTTTGTTTATTTTATTCTGTTGACATGTAAAGAATGACACCTATTAGAATCCATTTTGAGTCTCTTCCCTTTTTGATCTGTGGATTTCTCTTGATAATTGGGAAATATTTATTGATGAGAATCATATTTTAATCTATTATTTTAAATCTTATGTAATCCTGGTTAAAAAATCCATTTAATTTGAAAA